>VDFB02155363.1:0-37345 GCA_007258455.2 Sequoia sempervirens
TGTGTAACCTGAACTTGTAAAATTTGAAAAAACAAAGAACATAAAAGAACAGACCCATTTGTGGGTCCCACTAGGCATGCCAAAATGTGTACAACATTTTTTCTAACCAAAAATAGTGCAAAACAAATGAAATGCAAAAAGAAGAACAACACAAAACAACACCTCAAGGTAAGCCGAGTTAAACTTGAAAAAAACAAAGATCAAAACAATGATTTTACCTTGCCCAAGTTGATTGGTTGGTTGGCCCTTTTGATTCAATTGTTTGCATGCTCCTTTGATAGCAAATCACATGAAACTATATGCAAAATGATGTAAGATGCAATGATGGATGCAATGGTGAAGGTGGGTATTTGGTTAAGTGCCTAAAATGGATGCAAGATGAGCTTGAAAGTTGCAACAATATAGTGTCTTGTGAGAGCTTGAAAATTTGATGGCTTGAATGTGTGAATGCTTGAATGAATAAATGAAAATAAGGTCAAAATTCTCTATTTTAGGGGAAAAGCCTCTAGAGAAATAGAGGGCTATGTTTTAGCCACTATGGACAAGATGAAAGGCTATAGTGAGTTGAGGACTCATAAGCCCTCACATCTTGCCATGTGGAAATGAGGTGTAAAGGGGGAGTGTGATGTGGAGGTACTTGAAAATTACCATAGAGTTAGGAGGAATATTTCCTTAAAAGGAAGTTCTTGTCCCATGTGGGAGGATGTGACACATGAGGAATTTTAGAGCCTCCTCAATAATCCTCCTGGGAAAGAAACCTTGGAGCAATAAATGTGAGTTTTTTTTTAATTCACATGATGAGAGAGGAGTACTTAGGAAATTACCTTAGGAGACATGACAAGGTCTCATAAAGGAGGTCCTTGTCCTCATGTGGGAGATGTGACATATGAGGAATTTAAAAGTCCTTAACAACCCACATGGGGAAGAGGAGAGCCTTGGAGTGATAAATGTGAATTTTTAATTCACATGGGGAAGAAGTTGTCTTGGCTAAATGAAGAAATGATTTATGATGGTTGACTTGGAGGTATGCCATAAATGGCATGAGGATTAGATTAAGTTTGTGCAAACAAATGATTAAGGAGGCTAATGAAGGATTAGAAGCATGTTGCAAGATATGGAGGGTGTGACATTAATCCTAATTAAAGGTGTGCACATCTTAATCATGGATTAATTAAATTAATCCATATTAAAAAGAGATTATGGAGGATGTTACAAGGAGAGAGAAAAGAGGGAATTTAAAATTAATTTAAATTCATAAGGCCAAATGACTAAATTAAATAAATTGATATATTTATTTAATTTAGAGAGGAGGGATGAAAGGTAAAGTATTCAATTATTAAATTAAATACCTTAGGAAACTTAAGAAAAAGGGGAATATTAATTAAATAAATCATTTAATTTATATCGATGGGGAATATGAAATAGATGAATAAAGGTGACAAATTTGACCATACGGGAGTGGTTAAATTCAGATGTCTACAATTCTATTCCATTCCTTCAATTTCCTCTTCACATATTTTAATTTATCCATTAGGTAGTACATTTGGGTGCCATCAAAGACCACTTTGTTCCACCATTATGAGTAATTAAAGGAAATTGGGGTTCTATAGCCACATTTTTAATTTTTTTAAAGGACTTCCCTTTGGCTTAGCATCACCTATTATGCTCAGTTGGATTGGATAGTGATATGATCCCAAGGTGGGGATTATGATGCTCTCCATTGTAAATGGAAAATATTTGAGGTTTCTTATGATGAGAAACCTATCCAATTTTTCTACAATGTTACTATAACCTATCCTTCTATTAGTCCAAGTGAAACATCCATTATTCATTGTAAATTTAAATAGGGAATTTCTATTCACAAATTCTTTGAAATCTACTTGAGATTGTCATCTTCTCTTCACACCCTGACCTTATCTTAGCTTTGGAGGATTACATTGAAGTCACCCCCGATTATGTACAAATATTTTGTATTGTGTTTAATAAATACCTCAATGTCCAACCAAATATTTCTTTTCTCTAAAGGGGAAGCCATGCCATAGACATTTACTAGATTGAATTTCATCTTATCCAATAGATTCCCAACTTTACATTCCATCCATGCTTTGTGCATGCAAGAATATCTACCAAAACATATTGTGGTTTCCATAGTACCACTAGCCCCTAAAACCACTTCAACCTCCACCATCTCTATGTTCCAAAATCTCAATTTATTTATTAAGATATCTATATCTTTACTATTTAGATTTGTCTCTTGTATCATGAAGATGTCTGATTTTAACACCTTCACAAAGTGCTTGACTAAGTGCTTTTTGTTAGTGGATTTTAATCCCCTAAAATTACATCTTTCTCTCTCTATATATCTACCTCTACCTATATCCGTCCCACCCTACATATCTATCTCTACTTCTCCCTTCCTCCCCCCCTCTACTTCTCTCTTTCTCCCCTCTTTTTCTCTCTCTTTAATTACCCCTCACAACATCCCTCCCTCATTCCCCCTCTCTATCCATTTAGATACCTCTCTATATCTCTTCACTCTCTCTCTCTCTCCCCTATCTACCTCTCTTACCTTCCCTCTATAATTAAATTTATATTCCTCTCTTACATTCCATATCTACTCTCAATAGGAGTGCAGGGAGAGAGGGAGATAGGAGAGAGGGAAAGAAAGAGAGAGATATGACTTGGGGAACATAGAGATGAAGAGAAAAGGAGAGAGATAGGTCGAGATTGAGGGAGAGGGAGAGGGAAAGGGAGAGGGAGAGGGAGAGGGAGAGGGATATGGAGATAGAGGGAGATGGAGAGAGAGAGATGGATATGGAGAGGAGAGGAGGGAGAGGAGGGAGAGGGAGAGAGAGAGTGGGGAGGGAGAGAAGGTCAAAAGGTATACTTATATATTGAAAAAGTTGAAATATAAATGATGTACCGAATTTGAAAATAAAACCATAATTTTGTTGCCAAGGATGGGTAGGGTAAGTAAAATTAATTTCACAATCAAGCTAATTTATCATAGAATATGGAACTTTTTATGCATTTAATAAATTTTTGGGTTCTTGACTAGATAGATTGCACTCTGATTGTCACAATAAACTATCACTATGCCCTGTTTCAAATCTATATTTAAATATAATATTTTAAGCTAGATGGATTACTTATAGGAATTAGTAGCTATCATGTACTCTACCTCTATAGTGGACTAAGTGATCACAACCTATCAATCACTTACTCATCTAACTGATTGCACTCCCAAAAAAATTAAACATATAGGCACTAGTAGATCTTTTACTATTGACATCACTAACCCAATATGAATCCACATAGCCTACTATATTCAAGGAATAATGGTCTCTTAATCTATAAAATCATATATAGTAATCTATGGTACCCCAAAAGTATTTGAAGACTCTTTTCACTACATCCCAATGTTCTCTTCCTAGATTTAAAGATATGTATCAAGAAATAACTCCCACTACTTGGGTGATGTTTGGGCTTGTACTTGTAAATCATAACATACATAAGGCTGCAAACTACACTCTAGTATGGTACTTGAATCGTGTCACCTATCTCTAATAGGGATGTCAAACAGTGCGAGATAGAAAACTTTGTTCTCATCATAATAAGAGCACATAAAGGTCTTGAGTCTTGCATTTGAATCTTCTTAGAATAGAATTCATATACACACTTTGAACTAGCCAAATATTTTTTTTCTATCTATCTCTTCTAATCTCCATTCCTAGATTGTGTCCTGTCACACCAAGATCATTCATTTCAAAATTTATTGAGAGCTAAGATTTCATTTATACAATCAAACCCTTTTCTTTACCAATGAATAACATGTCATCAATAGATCAGGCAATATATAGGAAATGATCACCACCATATTTGAAATACACATATTGATCAAATTTAGATCACATAAATTCCAAGCTCAATACATATGTATCAAATTCTTGCTGGGCCACATCCTAGTACTCTATTTTAAACCATGGATGAATTTTTGTAACTTACATATACCAAATGATTTTTACCTTTCACCACATAGTGCTTTGACTATGTCATATACATTTATTCCTCCAAATCACCATGGTGGAATACTATTTTCACATCCATTTTTTTGATTGATAGATCATAAGCTACTAAAATAGAAAAAAAGAAACAAATGGATTCCATTTTATCTACAAGAGAAAAATTCTCACCATTATATACTCACTCAACCTAGGAGTAACTCTTTGCAACCAATAATGCTTCTTAGGAAAAGATGAGTTTTAGGTTCTTATGCTTCCTTTGATGATTGAAAACTCATGGAACTCTCCTCAAATTCCTATATTTGTAAGGGCCTTGTTAAATGTTCTCATGCATAGAGGGAAATTGAATCATATATTTTTTTCTTCCTTTTATTTTGGTTGTACTTTAATTGAAGAAGGGTTAGATTATCTAAAAATAACTCATTTTAAATGAATTACCTTTTATGCAATAAGATCTCAAAGCTTGTACCCTTTCACATCATAATTATATTTGATGAAGATAAATTTAAAAGTCTTGTCATAATTTTTTTCTACTTCTCCTTTGGCACATGTTTATATGCCTCAAAATCAATCTTTTTCAGATGTCTAAGTGAAGAATTGTGACTTGACCATGCCTCCATTGACATCTTGTCAACAAGGGCTTATGTAGGAGACTTGTTTATTAGGTAGAAGAAAGTGGATACAACTTCAACCCAATATTTTTTTTCTAGTATAGCACCACTCAACATACTCCTATCCTTCTCCATCAAGGTCATGTTCATTCTTTTTTCAACTCCATTCTACTATGGAAAATATGGAGTTGACTTTTGTCTTTAGATATCACAATATTTACACAAATCTTTCAAAATTATTAGAGTAAAATTCACCACCATTATTTATGTGTGTGTGAAATGTGGGAATTGTTAGTAAATGAACACAAACACCAATGAGACATATTATAGTAAAGATTTGAATCAAATAAACTACTCTAAATTGCAGCAAAACAAATCTTTAAAAATGTTCCATTGTCCTCTATTTCCAAGGATTCATTAAACCATTTGGCTCTCATATTTTTTATAGGAGCACTATGATTGTTAGAATGACAATTTGAAAAATGAGATTGTTGTTCTAAATGCAAGAAAACTAAGTTCCCACATGCAACTATGTGATGAATGCCATGATACTATGATGATGGAGATATTTTGACAAATGGATAATGATGTGAGATTATACAATGTAAATTCTATGATATGAAGCTAAGATGATTCTGCATAGGCTCAAAGATTAACTATGAATATGCTAGTCTAAAATGCAACTATAAAGCAAAGAATGGTATAAAGTGCAACTATAAAGAAAAATGTGATTCTAAGTTAACATGATGTTGCAATGAAAACTTGCTAAATGATAAAAAAAGCTAACTATAAGAATCCAAAATGCTCCAATGCTCAAATGATATTCTTGCATGATAATTCTACTCAAATGTGGATGCAAAATACTATGCCAAAGGGTTGTATTTATAGGCTTTTCCAAGCATCTTGTGATATGGCAATGATCAACGGTCCAGATTCAAACAAGGGGGATGAATGGTGGAGATGGAGAGAATCAAGAAGGTGTTCCCTTGACCAAAGAAAACATGCCAAATGGATGGGGGAATCAAGTGTGTGAGAAAAAGACCATGTGTTCAAAGTTTGTTGAAGAAGCGTGTGAGGAATAAGCCATGTGTTTGAAAGTTTGCTGAAGATAATTCTAATTAAAAATTAGAATTATTTAATTTCATGTGACCTTGGTGAGGTGGCATGAAAAGTTGTAGACATGTGCTTGAATTCCTAATATGAGATTAGTGAAACTTAATTAAATAAAAAAAGCTTATGGAAATTTGTTTATTTAATTAAATTAGAAGAATATGATTTTAGATTTGGAGAATTAAAGGATATGAACTATATAAATAAATTGAGAATTTATTTATATGTAGAAGAAATATTAATTAAATAGATAGTATTTAATTAATTAAATGTCTTGACCCGATTTTAGGTGTATACATTTTTAGAAGCTCTTTGAAGTAATGTGTTTACACATTTCTTCAAAGAAAAATTTGATATTGATGCCAATAATTTTTTTTTTCGATGCCCCAAACATTGATTTTTAGGTGATGATAGATATATGCCCCCTAGGGAGATAAAACGGTGAATTTTTGAATTTTTTGGATTTTTTAGATTTTTTGGAATTTTTGAAAATTTTGATGATTTGATGATGGTCTCAAAATTTTACATAGAAATGATTTATCTCCCAAAATGATGTAGAAGCCACCTGGTGATGATTTGGTTAATTAGGGCCCCTTTGAAAAATAAAATAAAACATCCCCATAAAATACCACTTAATTAACCTTAAAAGGTTAAAAGTGTGATTAGAAAGTTCATTTGAGCATTTGGCAATTTGAAAATTTTGTGAGTGAGAGTGACTTGTGCAAATTTGGAGCAGAATGGTGATCCCCTACCACACTCACCATTTCAAGTGCGTGCGATGGCACAACCGCTCGACAATGTACGGACCTCCGGTAAGTACCCCTAAAACCGCCTTGTACTTTATGCATTTTATTTTTCCCTCTTTTTCTTCTTTAAATTTGGATTTTGATTTATTTTAGTGCATTATCAACCCGAAGTAGTGCATACATGGTCTGTTATAGCGCATTGAATAGTCTAGCACATAGGGATAGCGATGTAGCACATAGGATAGATGAACTAGCACATTGAATGATGTAGCACATAGGTTGTCCGAATTAGCACATAGAAGCACCAAAATAGTGCATAGGTTAGATTAGCGCTTAGGGAAATTAGATTAGAGCATAGAGAGACCGAAGTAGCGCATAGGATACTTTGGCGCATCGGGGCCCTGTTCTAGTGCATTGAGCAAATAAAATGGCACATAGAGTAGTTTGGTACATTGAAGGTCTATTTTAGCGCATTGATGGATTTCTCTAGCGCATCTAGTCTTTCAGCGCATAGAAGCATAGTTTTAGCACATTGGGTAAATTTGATGATTTTCTTGTTGAGACTTCTTGACTTCGATGATGTTTTATCATGTCAGCCTTTGTGTTGATGATGATTGATGATGTTGATAGATTAGATGCCCATTGATCTCATGATAGGTGAGATGCAATGATAGGATGATGATAATTGACCTCATGATAGGCGAGGATCAATTATAGGTTGATTAATCTAATAAACCTCATGATAGGCGAGGTTGAGTTGATTGATTTGATAAACCTCATGATAGGCGAGGTTGAATTGATTGATGAACCTCATGATAGGTGAGGTGCATTGATTGGTTTGATAAACCTCATGATAGGCGAGGTTGAATTGATTGATGAACCTCATGATAAGCGAGGTTAGATTGATGAACCTCATGATAGGTGAGGTTGATTTGATTAATGAACCTCATGATAGGTGAGGTTAGATTGATTGATGAACCTCATGATAGGTGAGGTTAGATTGATTGATGAACCTCATGATAGGTGAGGTTGATTTGATTGATTTTTTTACTAATTAATGTCAATTGATTAATTAGCTGATTGTTTTATGATTTTGTGATAATAGGAGCCATTGAATAGTTTACAAATCAGAGAGTGCTTTCCAAGGATGTGGGATTTGATTCCCTTCTTGACGCCACCTGAGACAACCATTATTGCATGATATGGATTGTCCTCTCTCATAGATATGCCCTAGATTAGGTTAATAGGGGTTTACTGACAACTTTAGCAGAGAGGTGGCACAGTGAGCATAACACCTTCCATTTCCCATTGGTGAGATCACAGTGACTCTGAAGGATGTATACCATATTCGGAGGATACTTGTGGTTGGAGAGCTTCTATTATATGATTCTCAGGAGCAGGGCAAGACTAATGCACTGCGTCAGGTTTTTGAGGATGAGCACACATGTGGGTATGAGATTCCTTGGAGGGACATGGTCAATTCCTATGCCACATTACCTTCTGTGTTAGCTGGTTTCATTGGAAGGTTCCTTTGTCCTGATCGCAGGTCAAAGGGACTATCAGTTGGATGGGGGAGGATCCTAAAGAGCATCATTGCGTAGGGCACCAGATATGAATGGGGTTGCTATATGCCTATACACCTGTATCATGATTTACATCAGGTTGTTTATTTGCGAGGAGTGAGTTTATCAGCAGGAGTCACATTGCTCTAGGTCTAGGCTTGGGAGCATATAACAGTCAGTCGACCAATGGGAGAGAGGCAACGGCCAGCCATAAGGCCATATGTTCAAATTTATGTTGGTCGACTTGCTCAACCTAGGCTGGGAAAGTTGGAGTATTGGAGGAGGACACTGTATGATTTAGAGTTAGTGGGGTGGCAGCCATGAGTAGTGGCCTGAGGATGACACTGAGATGCCATTTTTGTGTCAGTCCATGTATCTGATTGGTTGTACCTGATTTATCATTGAGAGATTTTTGCTAATGAGGGTATTGAAGTAGTATGGCAGATTGTAGGGGATGCCCTAGGGTGTGGCACACTATGCACAATGACAGGTGGATGTTACAGATTGGGGGTCTGTGTTGTCTTATGATGCAACAGTGCAACACTTCCAGGGGTTACAATCTATTATTTGGGAGGTGCATCCAGAGATTACCGATGTGCCGATATCAGATGAGTATAGAAATTATATGTTCCAACATACATTCCCTCAGATTACCATTTTGGATGAGCCAATGCCATTGTTAGAGGAGGAGGGAGCAGTAGGTCATGGGCAGAGATGACAAAGAGAGGAGATAGAGGAGGGGGAGAAGGAGGAGGAGAGTAGTGAGGAGGGGGATAGCAATGATGACGGTGATGATGAGGAGAGTGATGGG
The DNA here is from genome assembly GCA_007258455.2 of Sequoia sempervirens. Lineage (NCBI taxonomy): Eukaryota > Viridiplantae > Streptophyta > Pinopsida > Cupressales > Cupressaceae > Sequoia > Sequoia sempervirens. Next base: position 8,863 of record VDFB02155363.1, read on the forward strand.
GGAGATGGCAGAGGTGATGGGGGTGGACTAGGGCTAGACGTTGGAGAGATGAGAGTGCCTCACAAGAGGCAATCATTAATTTCCCCCATCACAATGGCGAGGTGAAGTGGGACTACCATCCACGGTAGTAGTAGGCATAGATTGCTGCTTTATAGGTGTAGGTTGAACATTGCAAGGTTAGTTAGAGTGGGTACAAGCTCTGCCCCACACATAGGAACAAGGGCAGTCTGGAACTCGACGGCAGAGGGATAACTGGGTAGTAGGTGCAGCAGTGGAAGCCCGGGGATGGGTGTAGGGGGTAGATTGAAATGTTGACCCTAGCGAGAGGGAACACTTTGAGACTACACAAGGTACAATGAGCACAAACTAGGTTCAAGCACGGAGCTTAGATGTAGGAGCAGTCCATCATTGAGAGAGACACTTTTTAGGCGGCTTGACAGTAGGTCAAAGTGTTACTAAGAGGTTACAATGGCTGCTAGTACTTCAGAGTATTATTTCGAGAGAGGTAAGCCATTATTGCCCAAGAGGAGTCAAGTTTTTTATTGAGGGAGATATCGAGGGAGTTCCTCTCGAGGAAGCGTTGAGAGAGCTTTGCACAGTCTTGGTTTGACAAGTCTCAGTCTCATACCATTAGCATGGGTGTCATGTAGCCACTGCTTGGTGATCAGAGAGATTCTAGTTCGAGTCCATTGGGTGTAGGGGGAGGTACTGGTCTTGGGATGCCAACTCTATCTAGGGGGAGCACGACATAACTCCTATTTCTGATTTTCTGATGTATTTTGGACATGATGTATACATTGATGTATATGAGACATTGATGATGTACCTCTTGTTTTCAGACTTTATGATACATTGCCATTTTTGATATTGATGTATCTCTTTATACCTTTAGATATCCTTGTACACTTTGACATTATGATTTTGAGGTTATATGATATGCGGCGATGATTATGATCTGTGTCTATATGATGTTTATATGATGATGATGATGATGATTATGATGGATGCATTTTCTATTTTATGATGCTATGTGATGTTCTGTCATATGATGATATGATATGTTATGGATGCAAATGATGATGTAACTGATGTGTTATGATTCTATGATGTTTTATGAATGATGTATATATGATGATGTGATGGATCCTATTATGCCAATGAAATGTGATGCATTTTATGTTTTTGTACTTTTCTAATGCAAATAAATGATGCAATGGATGAATGAATGATGTATGAAATGATCACATGATGGTGCATATTTCCATTGATGTTTATGATGTTGATCATGATGATTATGTAATGATGATGTGAGGTAATGATGATTATGGAATTTGTATACAATTATGATATTATAATGCATGATTACTGATTCTATATGCTTAATGGATGATGTTTTATGTTATGTGAGATGGATTTTATTATGCAAATGATGTGTGATGATATGTGATGCAAATTATTATGCATAACTGAGTTTGCAAATCTTGAAAACCTCTATGATCTTAAGCTTAAATGAGTGAATCTGTCCAACTTCCAAGAGATGTGGGAAGGTTGCCATCAATTGATTATTTATTAAGTTAAGCTTCACAAAACTTGACATATTTCCCAACTCTCTTGGAAATCTGAAGAGACTCACTCATTTAAGCTTAGTGGACCACTTTCTTAATGCAACTATATGAAATGATTTTGATTATGTAAATGAGATGCGATGCACATATTTTTATGTTTTTTTGATGCAAATATTATGATGTGATGCATGGATGGATGAATGATGTGATAATGCAACTGATGTGTTTTCTAATGTATGAAAATGATGATGCAACTGATGTGCAACTATATGAAAATGATGTGTTTTTGTTTAATGTCAAGTGTACTCAATCCATTGATAAGAGAGATAACATCATTATGAAATTGTTTCAGCCTTGGAAATCTCATAGATACAGATGAAAAATTGACATGGATGCAAACCTAACTTACTATGCAGTCCTAACATGCAAATGTTGTCATTGTAATAGCCAATTTTTCGTGGTTTTTATCATCATTGAGCCTTTAAATTATTGAAAGTGAGTACAAGCATCGATGGCATATTTTAGACCATGATGACCTAAGTACTACTTTCATGGTGTTTGATATTGCAAGTTAACACAAGAATATAAGTATAATTAAACTAAGATGACTTGAGCATTACCCGCGTAAACAAATAAGAGTTCACTTTTTTCCTATGTAAATTCAGAATGTCATCAGTGATACTTTGTAGAGCATGTCTCACAACAATTTGCACAGTAATAATGATCAACTCACAAACAACAAACAAAGAAAAATAATACTCCTTCCTAGCTCCTCTATTGTGATACATCATTGAGGTGCTCCAGAGATATGATTAGCAAAAATCAAAGTTCAAAAGTTTGAACATTCATGCCATAGTGATAGAGCCATGATTTTGAAGGAACATCATCCATTTGAGGTTTGATTTGATTTGCTTGTTTTGGCTGTTTGATTCGGATGGTTGATGTGTTCATGATGGTGATTGATGTTCAATTTTGGGTTGTACTATGATCTTTGTGTTTGTTGCATTTTTCCTACTGCTATTTTGTCTATTGGTTCAAGCTCAAAGTTTATTTCCCCTAGTGAGTTCAGGATTTTTCCCCCAGTCTAGGGTGAGACATGACTACAATGCTAGGATATGTACATGAAGCTTTTCGATGATAGGTAGATGGATGGTGAAAGTGAATTTTGAAAGTGAGTGGTTGGCATGCTCAAATAGATGGAAAAGCTAACCTATCACAAATAGCACATGTTGCCAAGTTTTCACTACTTGTTTTTATTGCACCTTTTCATAGTTTTTTTTTGATTTATTTGATTTTTCACCTTTTTTTGTATTTCTCTCTTTTTTTTTTGTTACCAAGACACCTGTTTGCTAGGTTTTCATCAAGGCAACCATTTTTTTAGGACATTTTTTGATGTTTTTGTATTTTTCAATACTTTTTCTGATGTACAAGATGATTCAGGTGTAGAATTTCTTGAGGTGCAGGTTGTTGAGGGGTTCATCAAAAAAATCCCCTTTAGGTGTGGACAACTGATATTCTCCTAATCCAAAGACTGATACAATGAAAAATGGACCTAGCCAGTTTGGTTCAAATTTCCCCTTCTCTCTGTCTTGTTGATTGTGGGGGTTTTCTTTCAGGACTAAGTCACCAACCTGAAATGTTCTAGGATTTACCTTGTGATTGTAGCTTCTAGACATACTTTGTTGATAGGAATTTAGGTGATCAACTGCTTGCTGATGATGCTCATCCAATAATTCTAACTCTTGTAACCTAGACACCTTGTAATCCTCACCTGAAATGATCCCCTTTAGTGACACTCAAAGTGATGGTAGCTCAACCTCAATAGGTAGAATGGCCTCTGATCTATAGACTAGAGAATAGGGTGTTGCTCCTATTGGGGTGTGGATACTGGTTCTGTAAGCCCACAAAGCAGGGTTCAATTGAACATGCTAATCACGTCCATCATCGTTGACAGTTTTCTTCAAGATTTTGAGGATAGTTTTATTTGAGGCCTTTGCTTGGCCATTTCCTTGGGGATAGTAGGGTGTAGAAAATTGATGTTGGATATGGAACCTCTCATAGAGTTCTTGGACATCCTAATTTGTGAAGGCTTTTCCATTGTCTATGATAATGGATTGAGGAATGCCATACTGAAAAATGATATAGTTCAGGATGAATGATGATATTTTCTTTCCTGTGATGGTGGTTAGGGGAACAACTTCAATCCACTTCATAAAGTACTTCGTGGCTGTGATAATAAACTTGTGTTTGCTGGATGAGGATGGGTGTATTTTTCCTATGAGATCCAATCCCCACTGACAAAAAGGCCATGTTGATGTGAAAGGTTGCAACTCTTGTTCTGGTGCATGTATCAAGTTCCCGTGGATTTGACATTTCTAGCACCTTTTGACATATTGAAATGACTCCTTCTCCATATTCGGCCAGTAATACCCTAAACTTAGGAGTTTCTTCACTAAAGTTAGGCCACTTGAATGTGTGCCACAGATACTATCATGGACCTCACGTAAAGTAGTTTTAGCTTTATTATGTTCCAGACACCGAAGGAGAGTACCATTAAGAGCTCGTCTATAAAGCACATCAACTATTAAGGTGTGGTGAGCTGCTTGTTGTATAAGGTTTCATTTCTAGTTCTGGGACAAATCAGGTGGGAGGGTATTGTCTTTCAAATAGGTGTATATTTTCTTGTAGATGGAAGCATCGATCTCGGCTATATGGTAGATGACTTGGGACTCAAGGTTATTGTAGGCAGGGTCAAATACTTGTTCCACCATGAACTCATAGCGGGCTCACTTTTCAGGTATTTACAAGAGAGAAGCAATGGTAGCCATGACATCTGCAACTTTTTTGTCGCCTCTGGGAATCTGCTCAAACTTTATCTCCACAAAGTACTTTTTGAGGTCATCAACCATTCTTTTATAGGGCATTATTTTGTCATCTTTTGTTTGATAATCATCGTTCACCTAGTTAATGACTAGTTTTGAATCACCATAGACATGCAATTCTGTGATTTTCTATTTGACTGCTACTTTGATTCCAATGATCAATGCTTCGTATTCGGCTGTGTTGTTGGTGCAAGGAAACATTAGTCTATATGACTTGGGAATGGTATGTCCTTGAGGTGAGATAAATGGGACTCCTGCTCCTAATCCGTGTTGTGTATAAGAGCCATCAAACTACAATATCCATGGTTGTGTTGATACCGTTAGGACATCAACATCTAGAAATTCAATGCTCATGGGGTGATCATCTGTTAATGGTGCCTCGACTAGTTGATCTGCTATAGCTTGACCTTTGATTGATTTTCTGTCTACATACTGGATGTCAAACTCACTTAATATCATGACCCACTTGGCTAATCTTCCTGTTAGGGAAGCTTTGCTGAGTAGGTACTTTAATGGATTAATTTTAGCAATAAGTTTGATGGTGTGAGTTAGCATGTAATGTTTGAGTTGTTGGGTAGAAAATACTACCACTAGAAAAGCTTTCTCAATAAAGGTGTAATTGATCTCATAGCCATTCAGGGTCTTGTTAATATAATATATTGCCCTTTCTCTTCCTGAAGAATCTTCTTGTGCCAATAAATCTCCCAAAGATATTTCAGTTGTTCCAATGTAAAGTATTAATGGCTTCCCTTCAGTTGGTGGTACTAATATGGGAGGTGACATTAGATACTATTTGAGTTGATTGAAGGCTGCTTCACATCTCTCATCCCACTGGAAAGAGACATTCTTGTGTAGTAAGTGGTTAAAAGGGTGAGTTTTGTCAGGCAATTATGCGATGAACCTCCAGATAGATTGGAATCTTCCATGTAATGATTTGAGCCGACTGATGTTTTTAGGAGGAGGCATCTCCATGATTGCTTTTAATTTTGCAAGATCCACCTCAATTCCTTTGGCTGACACAATGTATCCCAAGATTTTGGCTAATGTTACACCAAACACACATTTCTTAGGATTTAGTCTCACGTTGAATTTCTCCAGTCTGGTGAAGATCCTGTCTAAAATTTCCAGGTGTCCTTCTCTGGTAGATGATTTTTCCAATAGGTCATCTACATAGTCCTCCATTAAGGTGTGCATCATGTCATGGAAAATGGTGGTCATTTCTCTCTGATATGTGGCTCCAACATTTTTCAACCCAAAAGGCATTACATTCTAGCAAAAGGTGCCCCATGGACCTGTGAAGGCTATCTTGTCTTGATCTTCGGGTGCTATCTTTATCTGATTGTAACTAGAAAATCCATCCATAAGAGATAACATTTCATGTCCAACAGTCAAGTCTACGATGATGTCAATGTTAGGTAGAGGGAAATCATCTTTTGGGAAAGCCTTGTTGAGATCTCTGAAGTCTGTGCATATCCTGATGCTCTTATCTAGTTTTGAAATAGGGATGATGTTTGATATCCACTCAGCATAGTCAATAGTCAATAGGTCTGATAAATCCCACATCCAATAGCTTTTTCAATTTAGCTTTTACTAAGAGGGAAATATGAGGATGCATTTTTCTTAACTTTTTCTTTACTGGTTGGATTCCAGGTGGTAGTGATAAATGATGCATTATGAGCTCTGGATCTATACCTAGCATGTCAACATAAGACCAAGAAAAATTGACTTGCCTTTCCTCAAATAACTTGGTGAAACTAGGTTTTTCCTCTTCCATAATGGATGATGCGAGGTGCAAGGTCTTCACTATTTCATCTGTGCCAACATTGATAGATTGTGTTGGTTCAATCAGCACTGAAGATATCTCCTAATAGTGTTTAGGGAGAGTTTCAAAACTTCCATCTCTCGGCGCCTCGGAGAGGTTTTAACCTTGAGATATGCTCTTTGTTTTTACTTTTTCTCGATCTAATAGTGCCATCAAGTGGTTTTCACTATTAGATCTACTATGGATATTCGATAGGGAGGCTACAGGAAGCAATCATAGATTCTTGGAAGCTGCAGGAATCAGTTACACTATTTTCAGATGCTGCAGGAACCAATCACAGATTCCTGTGCTAGGCCTTGACATAGACCTCCTTGGTGAAATTTCTGTTCCACCCTAACCTATAGGAACTCTATCTTTTCTAAGTTCCCCTGGTTCTCCTGCCAACCTCACTATCTTGTCAAGTTTGCAACTACCAAGCCAAATCTTGGTGCTATGACTCCTTTCTTTCTTAGCCTTTTATCCATCCAAAAGACTAATCCTCCCTCAATACATGAATGAATCTTGCAGGGGTGAGGGAATGTTTTCCAAAACTCCAAAACAACCTCCTAGGGTTTCTGGAACTTCACTTAGACTCCATCTTACCAACACTTGCATGAAGCCTATTCCAAAGGTTTTGCTCTTGAGCCACTATTTGGTCTCTGAACAGGGGTAAATTGCTTTTCCCTCCTAAACCCACCAAAGAAACATGGTTCTTGGCTTAGGAAATTTGTTTCCCTTGTCTACAGCTTCAATATTTCTAGGGTCTTGGCTCTGTCCAAGCCGTTCTTTTCCCTCATGCAAACACTACCCAGAAAACTAGGGTTTCTAACTGTCCAGAACCAGTTTTAGGACTGGTGAAAAGTTCTCCTCCTAAACGGATTGCTGGGCTCTCCTCCTTGGTACCACACGTGGCCAAGACCTTCCCCTAAATTCTCCAAAAATAATTTTTTGAAAATATTTTCTCCCCTGCAAGTTATCAACGCTGTTCTGCAGCCTTTCCTAGCCGGGCTCTTCACTGGCTCGCCTAGGGCAAGACTTTTCTCATAACTCCTGCAACCAAAGAAAACCTAACACCTACCACTAAAATATGTATAGATATGGAGCCTGACCACGTTCCCAACAATTCCATACTTCCAGGTATAGAGGGAATGCAGCCTAGAACTCCATTTTTACACAGTTCCAGTCAAAACAGCAAATAAGGGAAAAACACAGAATTTACAAGAATGTGTGAAAATGATGAAACAGCTATCAAATGTGCCTTAACAGAACTTCCAGAGGCTTCTCTACATGCTAAAAAAACTTACAAAATGCCTCTTTTAATTCATTTAACTGCTGTCTTGCAAACAAGAACAGAAAAACACAGAAAATAAGACAAGAAAGTTGTTTTCTTTAATTTCTGGAAAAATAGTCCGTACAAAGAACTTCTAACCCACCAAAAAGGTCGTGGAATGCCTTAAATATGCCTTCCCAACAATTTAGGTTCTTGGGTCGAGGCTTAAATGACCTAAAAATGCCTTTTTGTAAAACCCGCTGTGTTTTCAGACATTTAACAATTTTTCACTATTTAGCAAAGTGAGCCTCTAAACTCATTGGAATCTTGACACCCTCTTTTCCAAAGACCAAAAACAACCCTAAGAACCTAAAATAATGGTCAACATGACCTTATGATAGCACCAAAAAATTAAAGAACTCAAAAACAAAATAGTCCTTTGCCTGGTGCTCCGCACCATATTCATTTTGTAGTTGGAAGATTTGGCACTCCCCTCGTCGGAAGCTCCATTATGAGTTTCATTGATGGAACATGTTTTGGGATCATTAGAGAAAAGGAAGTTTACAATGGCATCATCATTTGAAAAGACAGGTATATCAAGCAGCTCATTTTGGTCCCAGTCAATCAATTCAAGATGTACTAAGGGTAAGGAATCGTTAGATTGACTAAGGTCAATAGGGGTAAGTGTCATGATAGCGATGTCGTCAAAGTGTCTAATGGAAATATCGAGGTCTTAAGATGTTACTCTCTTTCGAAGTATCTATCTCACTCAAAGAATAATTGTCTTCACTTGAGTCATCCATATTCAGTGATCCAATTTCAAGTGGTCAGGAACTCGAGCTTTGTTCCTCCATACCCATTGGTGTATACTTTTTAATTATTCCAATTTCCTTATCCTGACAAGACTCTTTAGAGAGGGAATCCCATTCATATTCATTAGAGTCTGTTTCTAAGGTATCTCTCAATTGAAGGATTCTCTCAACAACTTGTTGTCTGGTTTTTTCTTTGGATTCTCCTCTGTACCCTAGTCCTATTTTATCCTTGGCTTGCATTGTAATAGGTTGTATTGGTTTGATGATTCCTTCCTTTCTTTTACCAATAGGACCTTTTCTCTCATATCCCATTTTTTCCAAGATTGTCTTGCCTTTGCCATACTATTCTATCTGTACATGTGAGGTTGATGCTTGTGAAGATTCTTCATCTTTGTATAACCAGTTTAAAACCTCCTTGTCATCTGATTTGTCCACTAAGGTGCTTGCTCTTACAAAGGTTCCATCAAAGATTTTGGTTGGTTGTGATGATTGTTGCCTTGATGTGGATGGCTGTCCATATGATTTAGGAGAAGGAATCAATTGTGAAAGATACAACGATTTCTCAAATGAGTATTCCCCCATGCCTTTGTCTTTTAATTGGATCTTTTCCACCTATCTTGATAAGGAATTGAGTTTAATTTCATGATTTGATGGAATAGACTCACTGGTACCTTTGTCTTTTGATCGGTCCTTCTTCTCAACTCACTTTGACATGGAATTTGGTTGTCTCTCATTTTTTGATGAGCTCGGTGTTGGAGATTCCCTGTTGTGTTGCAAAAAAGTGTCTTGTGTGGTTTTGAGGGTGTTGCAATACTAGGGGTTGTTGGAATTAGCTGAGATAGTGATTTCTTTCCCATTGAAAAGGGAAATTTAAACACTAATGGTATGTTGATGGTACTGCCTACATCTCATGTATCCAATGACATCCCAAGAGTATGTTGTATGTCAAATATTTATCTAACACTTGGAAAATTATTTCTTTCACAACCAGTCCCACTTGAATGTGTAGTACAATTAGTCCTTGGGAGGATCTCTCTTCGTCATCGTAGGCTTTGATTGTGATTTTTCTCCTAGCATCTATAACATTTTCAGAATACCTAAGTGCTCGGACAAGTTTCAAAGTACAGATATCCAAGCCAACTCCTCCATCTATTAAAACATGTTTGATGCGGTGTTTGAGGATTAGGACTTCGATGTGGAGAACATCATTATGTGGATGGTTGATGGATACATCATCATGTTCAAAAAAGATAAGCAGTGCGATGCACAGTCAAATGTCCCACCATAGTTTGAAATTCAAAAACTTCCAAGTTTTTTGGTACCGTGTTTGCGACTAGAGCTTGTTCTAAGATTTCCTTGTGAGCGGGTGAAATCTTGAGAAGTTCTAATATTGAGATTTGTGTTGGTATTTTCTGCAACTGATCAACTATGTTATATTGGGTTGTAGGGACAACAACAATTGTTTTGGACTTGGAAGGGGTAGCTCCTTTCAATGTTACCTTGGCTTGGACGCTCTTGTGATCACATTGATTGGTGAATTGTTTTGTTCTTTCTGATTTTGATAACATTGATTTGATTATCACTTGCATGGATGTTTGTGATCAAATTGATTGGCACAAGGTCATTGATTTGATGTGAGACAATGTTGATATCATGATGATGATTTTCAGTTGTAGCAATGTTATGTTCATGTTCAATGGTGTGATCATCAACCATCTCAATGTGAAGAAAGGTGGTGTCATAAACGTAGTTTATGTTTTTGCCTTTGGTGTTCACTAATGAGGACTCCCCCTTTTCATAGTTTGGTAGAGGGTTCTTAAATGCTCCATGATCATTGTTTTTTTGGATTCCTTCGACAAATATGGTCTTGTTGTCAATCAAGTCTTGTATCAAGTGCTTCAATTGCATGCATTCATTGGTTTTGTGTCCTTTATTTCTATGAAACTAACAAAAATGAGCATCATTCCACCATGGAGGTTTGACTTGTGGTTCCCAATTTCTTGGTTCTTGTAGTGTTATAACCTTAGCTGCGAGAAGCTCTTTCAATGTGGATTCTAATGATTGTCCCAAAGGTGTGAACCTTCTTCGATTTGAGGATGTTCGATATGATGGTGTTCTAGATCCAACATTACCTTGATTATTGCTTTGGTTGACATTCTGATTGTTGTTTTGGGTGTTGGGTGGATTGTTGTTCTTATTGGTTTTGGTGGCAACTGCTATTAAGTTGAACACAGGTTTTGTATTTTGGGTTTTAACTGCACCATCATTGTTACCTACATTCTTGTTTCGTTGCCAAAAAATTGGTTTGTCATTGTTGGAGGAGTTTGATGAGTTGTTTTCATTGTAAATTTTGATAACTCCTCTTTTGACCAAAAATTCTTCAATCTTAATGCCATTTTCAATCAACTTTTCAAATGTAGGGGACATTGCAATTCCAATCTATAACTCATTCCATCATTTAGGTTATCAATGAAGAGTTCTATCTTTTCCTTTTCAGGCACGAGACAAGAATATCTTGCAAATAACCTTCTCCATTTTTGTAGAAAAATGAGGAAGGACTCACCCTTTTTTGTTTCAAGTTGCAAAGCTCTTTCATCATTATGTCATGTTGGATGTTGTAAGAATATTGGGTCATGAATTTGTTGACCAATTCTTCAAAAGTTTTGATCGGTGGTGCAAGTTTGGAAAACCATTCATGAAATTGTCCCCCTAAGCTACGCAGGAATAATCACATCAAGTAAGTTTCTTTGTAGGAAAATTTGAGACTCATGGTTCTAAATTCCCTCACATGATCTATGGGATCAATTTTCCCATTGTATTTGTCATATTTAGGGAATTCATAATGTTTGGGAAAGGGAATCATGTGGATACTTTGATCAAATGAATATGGAACAATGTCTTGGATCAAGTATCATTTTGAAGTTCCCCTTTGCATGTCAAGAATTTTTTGTTGGAGGTTCTCCATTTGGTGAGTTAGGGAAACCACTTGTTTTGTTTCTTGTTCAGGATTTTTGGGAGGTGCTTTCAATTGATTGACATCAAATTCATCAGGTAATTTGACACCTTGTTTAGCTAACATCAGTAAGTATTTTTCCCCATTTCTTTCAAAAATATTTTCTAAGAATTTGTGGAAATTGGGATCTTGTTCAACATTTTGAATTTCTTCCCCTTTATTGCTATGGATTCCATGGAAAGGATTTTTTTTAGCCTCAGCCATGGTGTTTCGAGTTTCAATGTTTTGAGTTTCACTATTTTAAGTTTCGATGGTTGGAGTTTTGATGGTTTGTGTTTCAAGTTCTTTCTCCTTGAGTTTTTGTTTTTGTAACCTTGTTTAGACAGGCATACAAGTGTTATACTTTGACTAAACTTTGATCTATTTTTTGAAGAGTGCCAAGGATTACAACTAAGTCAAATAGAAAGACAAATTTTATGAATGAGACTAAGTTGGATTTTATTATATAGCTTTGTTTCGTGATGAAAGGATGACAAATCCTGATGATGAAACTAAGCTTAACAACCAAAGATATGATAGGTTTGATGATTTAGGCACTTTGATATGTTTAGATCTAGGTTTAGATTAGAGGATTCCACTTGTAGAGGTCAGTTTTGACAAGTTTATACTTTTTTGTACTTGATAAATGATCTTGGATTGGAAAATATTTTGAATTTTGGTTCAAACTGTGAAACAGTGGATAAATTTAACTCTCAGGTTTTGCATTTAATGGATGCCCTAAAATAGAGCCTGGATGCGCTAAAAGATTTGACAGATGTGCTAGAACAGAGGATGGATGCACTGGGAGATTGCACAAATGCAATATAAGATTTCCTGGATGCACTATAATAGAGGGTTTATGTGCTAAAATATGCAGTGTATGTGCTATAATAGAGGGAAAATGCATTGAAAGATTGAACATATGTGCTAAAACAGAGGGCTATTGCACCGAAATATTGCACAGATGCATTGGAAAAAGTAGTGGATGTGCCGAAATAGTGTATGGATGCACTATAAGATTTCCTAAATGTGCTAAAATAGAGGGTCAATGTGCTAAAAGATTACACAGATGCACTATAAAACTAATTGTATGTGCTAGAATAGAGGAAAAATGCACTATTCTAGAAAATTTCAATGTCTTCGCAACTCTAGCTTGGTTGTTTGGCTTTGAATTTGTGAATCTGAGTATTTCCAAGGACCTAATCTTTTTACCAATGAATTTTGTTGGATTTTTAGCTTGTGAATGATGGAAATTGAGTACTCAAATGGATTATTTTTGAATCAAGGTTTTCACTTTCGTTGTGATGTTTTGTTTGAAATTTGTTTGAAAACACTTTGGTAAAACACATCAAACATGTACAATTTAAGGCTATGTAAGACAATATTCACTAGATTCCCACTTGGATTTTACTCCAGCTACGCCTACTTTTAGTGGATAATTAGATGCTTGACCCCACTGAATCCCCTCCATGACACTCACTTCTCGGGGCAACCAAGCATTAATACCCATGAATCTCCCATGGCATACTTTTCATCTCTACTAAAAGAAGCAAAAATGTGAGATGGCTTCAGAACAACCGCTCTTGCGCCAGTGAATAGAATAAGGATTTTGTCCTTGCTACAACAAAGGGTTTTAATATAGGCATTCCATTCATGGGGGATCATCCATTCGACAAGAGACCATTGTTGTCCTTCTTGTCCAAAAAATCCTCGTGATATTTGAACTTTCCCCAAGTATCCACATTTATATCCCGGTTGGAAGTTGCTTGGCTTTATCATGTTACTGGTTGGGTCGTTACCTTGGGTGATTACTTTTTCCCACAAGGCAGGCCACTCTATGGATAAAAAAATAAAAATGAATGGGTCTAGCTTTTTGGTCACCTAGTTAAGGGAAGAGCATATGCCTACCATTCATCAAGCACAAAAGACATGGTTTTCTTTAACCTTTTAATTAAGCTGGATGCCTATCTTAACCAAAAGAAAGCATTAAATAACTCCAGCCCCTACATAAATCATCAATAGTTTGATAATATTTTATTTGACCAATGTATAAAAATACCTGCAAGCAGAAAACACAAATTAGTTCTCAGATTTTGAATTTTTTTCAAATTTACATAGATACGCTAAAACAGTCATTCAATGTGCTAAACCATCAATCCAATGCGCTAAAACAGATACCCTATGCGCTAAAAGAACTCATGTATGTGCTAAAATAACTCATGGATGCGCTAAAAGAAGTAACAAATGCGCTAAAAGAAGTGATGAATACACTGAAAGACTCCTTGTATGTGCTAAAATAGTTGATGTATGTGCCAAAAGATTGATCATATGCACTGAAACAAAGCTCAGATGCACCGAAACAAAAGTCGTATGCGCTAAAAGATTTGTCAAATGCACTGAAAGAATTCACGGTTGCACTAAAACATCACGTCCAACTTGTTTAAATGAACTTTTCTAGAAAATTGTTAGAAATGGGGTCTGGCCCCATGGTGGGCACCATTTTATGTGTGTGTGAAATGTGGGAATTTTTAGTAAATCAACACAAACGCCAATGAGATGTATTATAGTAAAGATTTGAATCAAATAAACTACTCTAAATTGCAGCAAAACAAATCTTTAAAAACATTCCATTGTCCTCTATTTCCAAGGATTCATTAAACCATTTGGCTCTCAAATATTTTATAGGAGCACTATGATTGTTAGAATGACAACTTGAAAAATGAGATTGCTATTCTAAATGCAAGAAAACTAAGTTCCCACATGCAACTATGTGATGAATGCCACGTTACTATGATGATGGAGATATTTTGACAAATGGATAATGATGTGAGATTATACAATGTAAATGCTATGATATGAAGGTAAGATGATTTTGCATATGCTCAAAGATTAACTATGAATATGCTAATCTAAAATGCAACTATAAAGCAAAGCATGGTATAAAATGCAACTATAAAGAAAAATGTGATTCTAAGTTAACATGATGCTACAATGCAAACTTGATAAATGATAGACAAAGCTAACTATAAGACTCCAAAATGATCCAATGCTCAAACAATATTCCTGCATGATAATTCTACTCAAATGTGGATGCAAAATACTATGCCAAAGGGTTGTATTTATAGGCTTTTCCAAGCATCTTGTGATGTGGCAGCGATTGACGGTCTAGATTCAAACAAGAGGGATGAACAGTGTAGATGGAGAGAATCAAGAAGGTGTTCCCTTGACCAAAGACAACATGCCAAATGGATGGGGAAATCAAGTGCGTGAGAAAAAGACCATGTGTTCAAAGTTTGTTGAAGAAGTGTGTGAGGAATAAGCCATGTATTTGAAAGTTTGTTGAAGATAATTCTAATTAAAAATTAGAATTATTTAATTTCATGTGACCTTGGTGAGGTGGCATGAAAAGTTGTAGACATGTGCTTGAATTCCTAATCTAAGATTAGTGAAGCTTAATTAAATAAAACAAACTTATTGAAATTTGTTTATTTAATTAAATTAGAAGAATATGATTTTAGATTTGGAGAATTAAAGGATATGAACTATATAAATAAATTGAGAATTTATTTATACGTAGATGAAATATTAATTAAATAGATAGTATTTAATTAATTAAATTTCTTGACTGATCTTAGGTGTATACAATTTATACTCAAGAACTTAATCTTTTTCAATCTACAACTCAACCATTGCTTTAAATTTTTTAAGATGAATGAAAATATTAGCTTTACTCTTTAAAAATAAACCCATGTTCCCCTACTAAAATCATCAATAAAAGAAATATAATAAACTAATTTGACAATATAAGAAACATCAACTAGAACAAATACATCTAAATATATTGTCTATCCAAAATACATGAATACTAATAAAAACTCAAGTAAAATTGAACACAATTTTATTGACCATAAATATAATTCTCAAAAAAGTTTAACTTCAAGATTACATTCATCCAACTCATTGACAAGGCTTTCTTTAAGGCCTATAGAACCTTCTCTCCTATGTGGTCAAGTCTCCAATGCCATAACATTATCTTCTCTATAGTAAAATTTGATTCAATAGATAGAGAACCTTTTGTTACTCAAAAGCAATGACCATTTGTTGAAGGGAAAACCATCTCTTTTTCTAGTGAATTAGTCTTTGACTTAATCTTAATAAGGTTATATTACACTCAACCATGCATGCATTGAGTCAAATGGTACAATGTACCTAATATACTTCCTCTTGCTATCACCACAACACTTCTCATCATTTTCATACCTAATTTAGAGAACAATGCATGCATACCCATATATATTAGCTTGCTAATAGACAATGATTTTTTTGCAAATTTTAGGATATGCAAGAAACCATGAAATCATATAACTCTACCATAAAAAAATTTCACAAAAATACTTCCACAACCAATAATGCAAAGAAAAGAATTACCACCCAAATGTACCTTACTACGACCATATTTTCATGTTTACAAAACCAATTTTTGTTTGGAATCATATGGAAAGATGAACTTGATTCAATCAAGAATTTAGTATCACTTTCATGAGTGACCAATGATACAATAAAATAATCTCCATCTTTCTCCTTGCACTCAAAATCAAATCTTTCTTCTTCTTATTTTTGTTCTTTTCTTTATAGTCCTTTCATTAGTGTCTATATTTTCCATAGTTCTAGCATATCACCTTGGACTTACTAGGGATTTTTGATCTCCTCTTGTTCTTAGAAATAGAATGACCATGCTACTTCTTATTCTTGACTTATTCTTTTGGTCTTCATTGAATAGTCAAAACCTCTTTGGCATTCATAAATACCTTCCTTCTCATTTCCTTATGGATTAGAGAAATAACAGTATCATCCATATTTAAGGTGACTAAAGTACTCCCAATAGTTGTGAATAGGCTATCTCATGAGTTTTCCACCTTTCTTATATTCATCCATCTTCACCTCAACTAAACTTAATTGAATTACCAACATATTGAAATTTTCTTGATGCTCAAGGATTTCTCCACCTTATTCCATTCTCAAGGAATACAAATTCTTCCTCAATAAGATATTATTTACTAGATATTTATCTTGATATATCTTAGGTCTAGCTTCTTCCATAACTTCTTTAAAATGTGTTCTTCATGGAAATTTATTAGAATCGAGTCTACAAGGTATAGTTTTATGACACATTTAGCTTTTCTATCAATTACATCTAATTTCGTAGCTAATGTTAGATCCACAAGCCTCTAGAGATTATCATCCGCCACATCCCATTTACCATAATCAATCAAAAAATATCATATCTTTAGCTTCCACATTTCTAATGCAAGAGCATCTAGGGTGTAAGAGAAATCTTGCATTCCTAAAAAAAAATGTTTATTTTGATTTTAGTTAGGTTTAGTGAATAATTTTTAAGGGATAAAAATGATAGGATTACTTACTATTTTTCATAAGTTGGAAGGGCTAAAAATAGTAGGTTTCTATTTTTAGTAAGTTTGGAAGGGCTAAAAATAACATATTTCTATTTTTAGTAAGTTAGCATTTGTGCACGTATGGGCATAAAATATTACAAAGAGCTCTACAATGGTGAAATGAAGTGAACGGTGAAGAAATCACTTCAATACCATTTTTCACTTGTGAGATATTAATGTTTTGTTTTAAAAATCACTTTACAAATATTCAGTCAATTTTGAGGCACCTAGAGGTTTTGAGTCGGCTTGAAAAGTGGCTGAAAATGAAAAGGCCAATTTATCGGCCTTTTGTGGCCTTACTACTCATCAAGATCTATCCAAAAATGTGAATGATTTTTCAATCCGATGCCCAAGTCAAAATTTATGACTCCTGAAAGTTGGACTAAAATTTAGGAATTTTCTAAACTCAGAAAAAAGGGTATTTGAATCTATTGGGCACCAAAAATAGAAGTGAAAGTTCATTGGAAATTGAAAAAGTCTTATAAAGTGGTTACAAATGAAAATGGATTCATTCTGGATGAGAAGGCTGACAAAATTCTTTCTTTTCGACATAGAACAAAGGTTGGGATTCTAGTGGCCGTTATTACCATTTGTAGGCTTGCATGTCTGATTTTCTACATGTATTTGCAGCCTAGATTTTTGTAATAGCAATCTTGTGACCATATACTTTTAGTGCATTTGATTGCATGTATGTAGATGATTTTTGAGAATATAATAAAGTTGCATGTTTGTTTTTCTTGAATGTTATTTTCTATGTAAGGTGTGTTCAAGGGAGAGTCTCCCTTAATCAATTTCAAAACTTATGCCAAAACAATTCTCTACCTTAATTCTCCTAGATGTTCTTGCTGTATCTACTATCTTGCAATAAAAAACATGAAATAATCTACACAAGCTCCCACTTAAACCTTGATTAACTCAAAAAATCTTGTACCCAACAAATATAACCAAAAATGGCTAGGCTCTAATACCACTTGTAAGGAAGCCAAGGTGTATAGAAATACTTCCTATGCTAATCTTGATAGGAATGCTATGAAAATTTCAATTCAACTATTATAGAGATTTGAAGAAACACATATGAAATAAAATGAACATAATAATAATAAAACATAACACAATGATCTACATGTGGAAAACCCTTTCCGAGGAAAATCCCACACTCCAAAACCTACACAATGTATCATCAAATATCAAAATAGATCACATCATAGTTTGAATACAATTTCTTAGAGGAGTCTTCACCTCAACTAAACTTTGAAGGAATTTTGATAGCTTTCTAGCAATATTCAGACTTGTAAACTAAACTCTCTCACAAAATGACTATCTAAAAACACGTGCACACACACACATATATGTTTTTATATATATATGTTTATATACATATATATACATACATATATACATACATACATACATATATGTATATATATACATATATATACATATACATATATGTATATATATATATATACATATATATACATATACATATACACATATATACATATATACATATACATATACATATACATATATACTACATTGAATGTGAGAACCTTCTAGAAGTGAAGTTCTATTTTAGAAACACTTAATAAAAAGATAATAACACTCATCATAAATATAGTAATATATTGAGTGCTGCTTGTCCCTATCTCCATGCAATATGATTCTCAAAATAAACACTTGTCATAAAATAGAAGACATTTATTTTTGGCTCTTATTTTTTTATCATGCAAGATTGAGACATTGATTTTCAAATAGAATATATGATATGTGTTGAGTCATAAATGAAGATTATATGCAAAGATGTGAAGAAATAGATAAGATGCAAGCAAATGTATATGGATGTGTGTGTAAAGAGATAGGTAAAGGTTGGGAGAAAGAGCCTAGCTTCACACAAAATTACACTATTTATCTAAATAGACATAGATTAAAGCATTCTTCTAAAATAAATATAAAACTAAATAAGAATACATAGATATACAAATTTCACAATTTCATTTATAAAATATATAATTATCATTATTAATACTTTATAATTAAACTATAATCTACATATATAAACTATAATTTAATTTAAATATAATACTAATTTTACTTTAACCCTTAATCACAGTACTTAAAAGAAGTTAGATATTATATAAAAAAGTTGATTTCATAGTTGTAACTTGGGTCAATGTTGGGAGGTATATGAGATCAGTAGAGAATCTATATGGCAAGGTCAAACTATTCCGTTCACATATATTAAGCATAATGGGGACTTCAAATTCATCATGCATGTTGAAACATATTGCCTAAACACTCTCCATACATAACTCATTTTATTTCATATACAGGTATGATTGCATGAATTGCAGGAGTGCATATGAAAGCTCCGTTATCTCCAAGCTCCATTAAAGGGCTTTTTTATTTTATATGCTTACAATCATTCAACCCTATTGGCATATAGATTGTAAGAACGAGACTTATGCTCTTTGAAACTGTACTTTCAAGGGATTTATTTCACTATCTTTGACCAGCCACTGGTTTCCCTCTTGGTCGGTGTAAACACCCAGTGACCCACATGCAGGCCTGCAGTATGAGCACACAGTAGGGCAGAAATGCAGCTCATAGACATTGCTATCATCGCCTTCCCTTTTGCTTATCTTAAAGTAAGCCAGATCGATTGAAGAAGAGGAAGAGGAGCTTCCTGCATAAATAAAAGATTTGTTCAGATCCGAATCTGATCTGATCCTCCACCGAGTGGATTGCACACAAGTTGTAACCGCAGAAAATTCCACCTTCAAATCGGCATCCTCGGTGATTGCTTTCACATATACATAAGGCGTGAAAACAACGGGAAGACTTTCCTCATTATAATTGTAAGCCACGTACATTGGACAGCTGTTATTCCGCATCTTCAATCTAAGCCCACCACTATTCACAGGTAGGATGGTGTATTCGGTACCGGTTACCACAGGTCTCCCCAGAATGTCTAATACAGTATCACCATAAGCAAAGGGCAGAAATGTAGCCACCACCAGTAAAGCCCTGTCAATTCAAGAAAAGAAATCAAAACCAAAGCCCAAACCAAAGCCAGTTATCAGTAATGTGCAAAGAAATGGAAATTGGAAAGGAAAGATTAGATCTGTGGGAGAAAGAAATCAGAGATCCATACCAGGCTGCCTGCGAAGAATACATCACCATGTTGTATGTAAGAATACGAGATGCTTTGTCTTAAACGTTCAGATGTTTTAAGCTTCAATACCTGAGAGCAGGGCTTCTCTGATATATATATAGAGAGGGAGGAGGAAGACTAAAATAGCAGATAAATGGCAGAATATGTGAAAGACGACTAATTACCTTACGTGCTACGGCTTATACGTGGAAGGTTGCAAGGAAATCTTATCTTAAATTGACTTCGATTTTTCTTAAATGGCGGCCGTCGACTCCCAAGAACAAAAGTTTTTTATTCATTACTTCTCTTGTGTAGATAACCCTTTGACCATATTAAAGTTTTTTTAAACTACAGCCAAAACTAGTGGAATACACGTGTGAATAGCGATGAACTGCAATGTACAAATAACCGCAATAGAAGATTAGTTGGCAGGTGGGGTGGACCGTAAAATTGATCCATTTCTGTGGTCATTTTGCTCGTCTAAGAAAAAAAACCCTAGCTGTATTTAGGTTAAAATGTGAACATTTGGGAATGATTTTGTTGATGGAGTTAGTTGCACCACGAATCTCCTTGTGTGATGCAATCAGGTTTTCTTATTGTTTGTACCTGTGAATCAGTCATATGTTAGTGCTATTTTAAACATATTTATTGGTAATTTAGATGCAAATTTTCTAACCCATAAGTTTAAAAATATAAAATAAATTATTAGTAATTTAAAAATTCGCATGGAGCCTTATATAAATTCATATAACAATAAATAGATTACCAAATTTTAAGAACAAGAAAGCATTCTATTGTGAACGAGACAAAGCTAAGCAAAGAAAACAAAGGGTTGTGAACTACTACTAAAAGTGGAAGAGGTGCAGAAGAAATATTGATGTGAGTAGAAGATAGTGCTACAAAACTAACAAAACTGGAAAGTAAGGTATGAAGCTAAGTGGAGATACAATATAGGGGAGGGGAATGCTATAAGTAAATATTTGGGAAGAGAAGTTGTAAAAAAGTTAGTGAAGAAGAAATTGTGTGAAAAAAAAAATTGTATATGAGAAGAATAAAATCTTGTTGAGGATACGATAGCTCCAATTTCAATTTATGTAGAACAAACCCTTGACCTAAATGTACAAATTATTTGTGGAAGGTAATGGAGATACATATAGATGGGTCATTTTTTAATAATCCAACCTATGTGCTCTATGTAGAAGATGTAAGGAACTATATACATACTACATTATCACAAATTGATCGAGAAATTTGATGACACTAGATTCCTTCTATTAATAGAATAGAGTGATGATCTAAAAGATCTCTACCCATATATAAAAGAGTAGAAGAGTTGAAATTGGATATTTGAAGTGATTTCCTAAAATTTTGTTAAGAACTAACATGGGTTAGATTAATATTGAGTAATATTGAGTCGACTGCACATGGAATTCATGTATCTTGAGTAACCCTACAAAATCACCAAAGAAGCCATTAAAGCAATAATGAGCTTGTTTGACAGGGGAGATCCCAACAAAAGATAAGGCCAAAACCAAACAAGTAATGGGGCTAACTAGTGTAAGGTAAGAAGGAAGAAATTAGACATTAGAGGATATCAAAAACCCTAATTTGTAATATCAAATAGAGAAAATTCAGTTATGGCGACAACAATCCTCACCACATACAAAATGATTGCGAACAAAAAGGAATTGATCTTGTGTAGGTATTGTACAAACTTATTAGACAATATGTAGAGAATGAAGTGCACCAATTACCAATTTAGGTATGGTTCCCTAATTAGTTGTCTTGTAATTTATTTCATGAGAAGGTTACTAGCATATGAGAATTGTTTGTGGTCTATGAATAACACAATGCTATCACAAATAAATCAACATGTGAAAAGTTTTCAACAAGCCACATTCTTCTAAGAATTTTGTTGGGGTTTTTTAAATATGTATAAGTTGAGATGCATAATAGGGATTGCATATCTTTCTAGATATTGCAAAAACATCATAAGGAAATTATTTTTTTGGTGGATATAGACTATGTTTATATATAATCAGTAAAACCATGCACCTCAAGTACCTGGGCTACCCTATGAAATAAGTGATGAGCTAGTAGAAGCCACTTTAAAAGTTATATTAGAATTACCAAAAGACCCCAAGGTACAAAGGTTTGGGACATATGATGAAAACATGAGAAGATAAAGGACCTATAAGAGAAACTAGAAAAAGGAAAGGAGAAGCTCCACCGAAAGTGGGGGTTTGAAGATTTAAAATCTCTAACCATAACAAAGATCTCTCACTCTTTTTCATCACTAGAACTAAGGGAAAAACATATGTGACATTCGTAAAGTTTGATAAGTGATTCCCCTAGATTAAAAATAAGGGATTCAAAAACACATGAAAATATTGGAGAAGAAGAGCTTGAGAAAATATCCTCACTAGTTTCTACAAGGAGAAACTTGGTAGTTACACGACTATAAAATGATCAAATAGGGAAAGAAAGGGTGGAGTCTCTAGTAAGAGATATCATAGAGGCCCTCTTGGAAATGAGTGTAGTAAATAAAAATAAGTAACAATCCCTTCATAGCCTAAGGCTAGGCCAAAATAGAAATCTTAGAGAAAAAAACAGTGTGGAAGATGAAAAAGAGTAAGAAGAATTCCCCTTATAAAAACCAAAATAAGAAAGGGGGAAATAAGAGAAGGAGATGAAAGAAAAGTTGGAATTGCCAACATAAATTGAGTAGGTTGAAGAAAATGAGGAAAATATATTTTGAGCTATCATAGGATTATAATTTTAGTGTATAAAAGGATGGTATTAAACTTGAGAAAAAATAAATAGAAGAGATAAGGAAAAAGTGTTCCATCATATAGACGAAATTAGAGATTAAAAAAAATACATTGCATCAAATTTTGTTGGGATGATTAACATCCAAAAATATGCTCAAGATGAAGTTAGAAAATATTGAAAGCCAAATCATGTAGGCTTTCACAACCTACAATACAATGAAAGACTTTGATGGTGGGATTTTAGTATAAATGGAGATCCTACACAACTAATATATTAGTAGGTTAAAGATAAAAGAGAAAATTTATGGGTCAAAACCAAAAGGTTAAAAGAACTGGTGAATCTATAGTTGGCACATTAAATAGGTCTCTTGATGGAAGAAACAAGAGTGATAGAATCTATGAAAATTCTAAGATCAATAGCTAAATGAAATGCCACACTCAACAATATAAATGGGAAAATATGATTGTTATAGTATGATATTCCTTAACTTGATAATATTTGTCTAAATAATGGATATATGCAAGAAAATTGTGTTGTATGGATTATAAAAAATACATTTTTACACTATTTTTGAAAATTGTGGTGAAAAGGCTAATAACTTGGCATAGTATGATGGTTAAGTTGTGGTGATGTTTTTTCCATCAAGGTTCAAACCCCACTGGGGTGTAATTATTGAATGTTTAAATTAGGGATGAGGTCCCCCGTTTGTGACCTCGACGGTTCATAGCTCTAGGTCAAAAGCATTTAAAAAAAATGTGTTGAATTTTTTTGGAGATATATTTTTTAACAAAATAACATGTTGAAGAATGGAAAAAAGAGGCAGCATGTCTTTAGGATAAAACATGAGTTTAGCTAGGGAGTGATGTTGGTAAGATAGATTCATATCACTCTCAGTAGGTTGAAAATTCAAAAGGGTGACCAAATGGAGGTGAATGGTGAAAAAATTGAAGCCTGTGTTAAGGGCTCAAAGCATAAAGGAACATGCCTTGAGTAGGATTACCAAGAATAAAACCACCAAAAGTCAAATTCAAGTCCTATATCCAACCTATGACAAAACTAAAGAGTCATAACTAGGAATAGGGATAGATCCTTATATGAAAGAATGTATAGGGATATACCACACATATGAAAGAACAATAATATGAAAAATGCTTAAATATATGAGAGATAAAGAGAGAACACAAGAAGATTAATAAGAGCATTCTTGTATGATAAATATATATGTACTGAATATTTACTATAATATGTTATATACTAAATATAAGGTGGTTTTTGTTATATGACAAATGAATGTGATGAATGTTTATGCATATTTTGATTTAAATTTTATTTTATCTTTAACCAAAATTATCTATTGTACTAGTTATAATCCCCTTCCTATCCCCTTTACACCAACGTATAAATACAACATTCAAGAAATTAAGCCTAGGTCCTTAGTCTATGCCCCGTCTACCACTAACATACACTACGATATCTCATTAAGCAAGTGCCAGATTAAATTTATGAACCAAAATAACACACATATTTTATACTAGTATTCCATGGAGAATTAACTTTGGCCATTATGATTAATGACAATTTAAAAATATTTCTATGAATTTTATTTATGGTGGTACCATGCATACAACTTTCTTTGCATGCATAGGTTAAAAATATGGACCTAACATTAATAAAATCATCCAATTGCACAAATGATGGTACTCTTATTTACAAATTTAGAAGGTTTTTGATACCGCCACATCTATTTTTCTTATATTTCCTTGGTTCACTCAAGATATATGTTTAATATGGATTGATTATCTTATAAGTATTATTGAACTCCTGATTTAGTTATAGAAGCAATGAAAACCATAAAATAGATTGTTTGTAATTATCTAATGAAATATTTCCTTAACTTTGCCTATTTTTATTTTTATAAGTGGAAAAGTATTGGTATTTTAATGTTGGACCTACTACGTGTAATAGATATTCACTTGCTAATCCACCTATCACCTCATTCATGTACAAAAGTGGTAAATAGACACCTTATTTGAGAATAGAAAATCAATGTCTTTGAACATTAAACCAAATGAACATTAAGAAAGGCCATTTCTCATTGTAAAGAAAGGTAAAATTTTCTCAAGATTATTCTAATCTAATCAAATAAAACTTTTAAAGTTCAACACAAATTATCCTAGATTAGAAATTTAGGTTTGTGAGTATTTTTTTATGCTAATGTATCCTAAAATTACATGTTAAAGTATACAAAGTAATTTTTTATAGATAAGGGTACTTATCTCTATAATTGAATGATGATTTCCATCTAATGAAGTTAATGAATTCAATTGTTACATTGGCCTCATAAAATCTACCTCTAGTGTTAGCAAATTTTCCTATCTCTTCAACATCTATACATTTGAACCTCTCTTGACATATATTTCTCTACTTTAGTGAGTCTGAGCATAAGTTCATATTCTCACTAAAGTGGCTTGGGATAAATGTAGTGTCGAAAATTATCACCCTTAACAATTTCACACTATGTTTTCTGCCCCTAATTTATTGGACCTAATTAAGTCCCTAATTTCCTAAAATTATCCATTCCTAAACCTATTTTTACCACTTTTTGAAGGATTGCAAGCATTGAATAAATAAAAAATAATTAATGTTTTGATCCTGACACTAAATTTCTTGGTAGATAGGGCCAGGACCCATATTCCCATGGGCGTGTGGATCCCACTATCTTGCCAAGGACCAATTTTTATTATGTTCTTGGTGGCACTTTAACATTCAAAATTAAAATTTCAAGTGTCAGATTTTGGAATCTAATTTTTGAGAAATTAGCACGATTGCATATAAATACCTAGTTATTGCATCATTTGAAATCTAACAATAGCTATCTAGAAAACTATTGGAAAAATTATGATCAAGAGCACTATTAAGCAATTCAAGAGCAACATTTCAAAGCATGTTACAAAAATAATTCAAGATCCAACATCATGTCAAAGTGTATGTGTGTTCATGTTCATGTTTTGTGAAAGCTAACCCTTGTTATAGGTCTCCAAATTATTCAAGCATTCAAACAAGCAAGATCCAAATCCTTGAGGTGATGTACATGACTTCAGTCCTTCAAGGAAGCTATTGAAGGTTAGTGAGTTGCAACATTTTGTGGTTTCATCATTCCTTCCTGTTGGACTCAAGGAACACTAAGAGGCGGGGTGAATCAATGTTCAACAATTTTCTTATTTTATTCCAGATCTTAAACCATTTACAACACTTAAACAAAAGTAAACATGCAAGCACATGAAGGAAACAATCAAAACTCCATAACACCAATATTTTTACATGGAAACCTTGTTAGGGGAAAAACCACAATGGAGATTAATCCACAATTTATACTTTGTTAAAAGTATGAGACAATAGGGAATGCACATGCATTTAGGCACACTGCCTAGAGCTCACTGCTATCATGAAGGATCACTACCTTACAAAATGATTGAATTACAAAAAAAATTGAACTAAGAAAGATGAAATCTAGTAATGCCTGGTTTTAGTTCCGGTGAAGCTTTGTAATTGATCTTCTGCCCTTCTAACTGATCAGATACTTCTGCTCTGCTATGCTCTAACTCGCATCAAATTTTTTTTAACATGCACAAGTGAAACTGTGCATAAATTACTCAATCACCCTTATGATATTCACAACACACATCTGCTCTGCTTTCTCACACACTTACCACTCTACAAAATGAATTAGTGATCTCATTTATACATCCGCTACCAAGATTTCAATCACTCCAAGTCGGCTTCAACAAAATATGAAATATTCTCCAACAGTTGGCTCAAATCACAAATTATATTTAATGCACACTCATCAAAGTCGGCCAAACCGTATCTAGGACCCAAAAAAAAATGCTTGAACACACAAACATTTAAAAAATTACTCCTTATACATTTGAGACATGCCAAATTTACTTAGTTGACCTTCAAGAACAAGTAAACAGAAAATCATCCTACCAAACCTCCTAACTTATACACCAATTGATGAGACACCACAAAACTTAGCAATAAGGTAATGTAGATGCTTAACAAATTTCTCTGAGATCCACAACTCAAAATGATGATCTGGTGAAGTATACAGATCAACATACTAACCAGATACCCTATTCTTCATTTTCTTTGCCGGTAAAACTCTGAACTTTACTCTGCCTGCCGATATGAGTGAATCAAGATCTACAGACTGAAATAATGACTTAGGTTGCCATCAATGACAACACTAGAAGCCATATTCCAACAAACAAGCCATATGCCAACACTTCCTTTAAATTATCATTTCTATCATTGACATTGCCATTATGGAAGTGGAAACACTTACATAGGGTTTGAATGAGGCAAGATCCTGAATGGCCCAACATTTCCACTCTTTCTGAATGTGTAGGTTACAATATTGAAGATGATTGAAGAAGGATTCAAGGGAAATTATCAACAATTGCATTCAAACGCCTAAAAGTTTTCAAGCCACATAAACTCAACTACAAAATTACCTGATGACATTCTATCAACTCTACAACCGGGAATCAGAAGATCAAATCGAGCATTAGAAGGCCCCCAAATTAGTTTTAGGACCCCCTATCAGGGACCCATATGCCCCTAGGCATCTGTGTCCTTTGCATGCCAAATCCAATATTTTATGATAGGTGCACAATCTCCAATACCCTTTAGATCTGCTTAAGGATATCATAGTGAAAGGGACCAAATTCATTACAAAGATGAAAAATATTTGTGAAGATATCGAGGCATTAAAGAAAGAGATTGAGAGTGAAATCATTGCAGCTAAACATGATGAATCGATTTTGAAAAAGAATGATAATGATATCAAAGAAATGATTGATTTAGGAGTAGATTTAAATTGGTGGTTGAATAGATAATACCTAGTGTTGATGATAAAAGACATTTCATGTGGAATAAATGTATTGAATGGAAGTTTTCATTCCTAAAACAAAACATATTGGAGCAAAGTAAATTTATTAAGGAGTACATAATCAAATGAGACTTGAACTCCAAAAGGATCTTGCAACTATCAATATTCATCTCAGGAAAGAAGATGACTCACAAGATGAAGATATGGAGACATTGAAGAATAATTTCAAAGGAGTAATTGAAAATCTATTCAATAGGAAATCCTTGAGTATCGAGAATATGAGGAAATTAAGTGGCATTGACTCTTTTGTTTCCCAATTTATTGGGAACACAATTAAATTCTTTGGTAAAATAAAGTTTCTTTGAGGGAACAAAGCCTTGTGGAAATTGAGAACCAAAAATGTGATCATCCCTAAGCATAGCCAAATGACCTCAATTATCAAGGATTTCCAAGTGTGCAGGGCTAAAAGTGCCATGCAATATGATCAATCATCACGAGAGAAGGATTTAGATAATGCACCACATCAAGAAATACATTTCTTGTTATTTTATATTGAGCTTATTTTGTAGAAGAGAATTAAAATCTGAGAAATTTAAGGGATTCTTTAACCTCTTCTTTTCAATTATTTTCAAGAAGCAGTTACTCTTGCATATATGTATATATATTAAATCATGAGGTAGTGAGGAATCTCTTAGAATTTTTCTTGGGAAAGAAATGAGATGGAAAAAGTGATCATTATTTGAACTTGAGAAGAAGGTTGTAAGTCTATGAGCCTATAGTTCTAGATAATTGAAATGAAATCCATTATAATCTATGCATTGTGATTGGTTTTGTTGGTTGTTGTGTTTCTGTGTTCAAATTTGAGAAACACTTCAAATATCCACTCTC
>VDFB02155365.1:0-19328 GCA_007258455.2 Sequoia sempervirens
TTGGAGATGGTCTAATGCCTTCTGTCTTCACTCATCCAGGAATTCTAGCTCATGGAGTCTCGACACTTGATACTCTTCATCATCAATGTGGCCTTTGAAGGATACCCTTAGGGAAGGAATCTCAACCTCAATAGGCAGAATAGCTTCAGAACCAAATACGAGTGAATATGGGGTAGCACCAGTGGGAGTACAGATACTGGTACGATAAGCCCATAAGGCAGGGTTAAGCTATAAGTGCCAGTCACACCCAACATCATTGACAGTCTTCTTAAGGATTCTAATGATGGTCTTGTTAGATGCCTTTGCTTGGCCGTTACCTTGTGGGTAGTATGGAGTAGAGAAGTGATGTTAGATATGAAACTCTTCACATAGATGATGAACTTCTTGGTTCTTAAATGGGTACCCATTATCAGTGATTATGGACTGAAGGACACCATATCGACAGATGATATAGTTTAGGATAAATCTAGAAATCTGTGTGCCAGTAATGTATGTCATAGGAATGGCTTCAATCCACTTCATAAAATACTCAGTGGCAGTGATAATGAATTTATGTCCATTAGATGACATGGGGTGGATCTTACCTATGAGGTCGAGTCCCCATTGGGCGAAGGGCCATGGTGACATGATAGGACAGAGCTCCTGCGCTGGTGCATGTATCAAATCTCCATGAATTTGGCATTGATGGCATTTCGTTACAAAGACATATGAGTCTTTTTCCATAGTAGGCCAGTAATAACCTAGTCTCATAATCTTTTTGGCTAAGGTAGGACCACTAGAATGGGAACCACATATACCCTCATGGACCCCACGCAAGGTTGCTTGTGCTTCAGTAGAATCAAGGCATCTCAGTAGGGTATTATCTAAGGCGCGTCTATATAGGGTGTCTCCGACGATGGTGTATTTGGCTGACTTGCAGAGGAATGTCCTATGTTGGTTATTTGATAGGCTAGTGGGTATGACTTTGACATGAAGGTAATCATAGATTTCTTTGTACCATGGGGAATCAAGACCAACAATGTCACACACCATTTCAAAATCTGGGATATCATAGGTTGGGACCAAAAGCTATTCCACCAAGAACTCAACTTAGGCACGTTGTTAGGAATGTCAAGAAGTGATGCAATTGTAGCCATAGCATCTGCTGCCCTATTTAAAATATGAGGTATTTGATGATATTCGACTTTTTCAAAGTACTCTTTAAAGCTATCAGCCATACACTTGTATGGAGCAAGTTTCTCATCCTTAGCCTCATAATCATCATTTACCTATCTAATTACTAGTTGAGAATCCCCATATACTTGTAAAATCTTAATTTTCCACTTGACTGCCATGCGTAACCCTATCACTAGAGCTTCATACTCTGCTATGTTATTAGTGCATGGGAATGCAATCCTGAATGACTTAGGGATGGAATCACCCTGAGGTGTAATAAATAGTATACCTACCCCTGAACCATGATTCGTATGTGAGCCATCAAAGTATAGTTTCCATGTTATATTTGTGTCAATTGTGAATATGAATTCATCAGGAAATTCTACAACTAATGGGTGATTTTCCTATGTGGGTGTGTCAACTAACTAATCAGCAATAACTTGTCCTTTAATAGCCTTTATTTCTATGTACCAAATATCATACTCACTAAGTATCATAACCCATTTAGCCAATCGTCCTGTTAATGCTACCTTGCTGAGGAGATATTTCAGAGGGTCTATTTTAGCAATCAACATTGTTTGATGGTTTAGCATATAGTGCCTCAATTTTTGAGTAGCAAATACTACTGCAAGACAGGCACGTTCAATGGTACTATAGTTGAGCTCATAACCTACCAAAGTCCAACTAATATAATAGACTGGCCTTTCATGACCTTCATCGTCATTCTATACAAGCAATGCTCCGAGTGATGAATGGGTTGCTGTAATATAAAGAATCAATGGTCTTCCTTCAACAAGTGGCATTAAGACAGGTGGTGTAAGTAAATATTCTTTAATCAGGTTAAAAGCCTCTTCACATTTAGCTGTCCATGCAAAGGGTACCCCTTTCTTAAGTAGATGTTGAAAAGGGTGTGTCTTATTTGTTAGTTGCACTATAAATCTTTTGATAGACTGTAACCTTCCCTATAATGTTCTGAGTTGACTGAGATTAGTAGGTGGAGGCATGTCCATGATTTCTTTCACCTTAGCAGGATCCACTTCAATGCCTTGTCTAGAAATAATATAACCTAACAGCTTTCCTGACTTGACTCCAAACACACATTTCTTTGGATTAAGTCTCACTTTATACTTCTCTAGCCTCTGAAATATCTTGTCTAAAACCTGTAAATGTTCTTCCCTTGTCTTAGATTTTGCAATAAGGTCATCGACATAATCCTCCATAAGAGTGTGTACTAAATCATGAAAGATAGTAGTCATGGCACGTTGATAGGTTGCTCCAACATTTTTGAGTCCAAAGGGCATAACATTCCAGCAATAAGTTCCCCAAGGACAGGTGAAAGCCATCTTATGTTGGTCTTCAATTGCAATTCTGATCTGGTTATATCCTGAGAATCCATCCATAAGGGATAACATCTCATATCCTACTATCATGTCAACTATCATGTTTATGTTAGGCAAAGGAAAGTCATCCTTAGGACAGGCTTTATTGATGTCTCTAAAGTCAGTGTAGATTCAGATGCCCCCAGCTGGTTTAGTAACTGGTACAAAATTGGAAATCCAATCTGCATAGTTGATAGATCTAATGAAACCAACATCTAAGAGTTTCTTGAGTTCTACTTTGACTAATAAAGCAATTTGCGGATGCATTTTTCTCAACTTTTGTTTCACTGGTTTGGCACCTGGTTGTAAGGGAAAATGATGCAGAACAAGGTCAGGATCCAAACCTGGCATATTCACATATGACCAAGCAAAATTTATCTATATCTGTGCAAAGAAGTTATGGAACACGGGCTACTCTTCTGCTATCAATGATGCTGCAAAATGAACCAATCGAGGATTCTCTTTGGTACCTATGTCGACTTCTATTGATTCTTCAATGAGCATAGGTGACTTTTCCTATGCAACAGGGAAAATATTCAAACCTCCATCCTTAGGTGCCTCAAAGGGGTTTTCACCTTCGGATATGTCCTTTCTTTTTACTTTTTTATTGTCTAAAGGTGCCTTTCGGTTTTCACCTAGAGACTTATCCTTTTTATCTTGTTTATTCTTTTTCTCATTTTTGCAATTGGAGGGTTGAACAGATTCCCCAGAGTATGCTTTATTGTCCAAGTCAATGGTAAAACCAGCCTTATGATCACCGTTTGGTATGCCTTCTCGTAATCCCAAGAACTCAGTAATTGCTTTGTCGTTCTGAAACATATCTAAGATGGGTGTGTCTTGTTGGTCCCAATCAATGAGTTGGGGGTAGACTACGGGCATGTCATCATCGGAGTTATCAAAGTTTAATGGAGTCAAGGTAAAGATTGAATTATTCATGTGGTTACAAAAGTCTTGTACCAAGTCCTTTTTGCTCTTAGTTTGGGGTCTAGGTTGATTGATAGGTGGGCCTAATACGAAGGTTTGACTATCAGAAATAGGTGGCTCAGGTTGCCAAGAGGTAGGATCAAGTGATTCCCAGTAGTAGCATTTAAACCACTATTCTTTTGTCATTTTCTTTGGTGGATAGGAATTCAAGGGATTGGGTGAGGAACTTAGCATGAAGTCAAGTTCTCCAAATAACTTGTCACGGTCCATGGAAGAAGTAGAGGATAGGGAATCCCACTCATAATCATTAGAGTCGGGGGAGTCACAATGATATTATTCCACTGGTTCATGAGATGTCTTAATATCTTCTGAAGCACTAGCACCTAAATGAGTAATAGAAGTCTTAGGGCATGTCCCCGAATCAGTTGAAACCCTAGCCCCATGCCTTTTGGCCACTGAGAAACAAATATTGGTTCAATCCTCCCATCTTGGTTTAAGCCTAAACCATTTTGTCCATCATATCCCTTGCTCTGCATGATTGTGAAACCCTTTCCATAGACTTATGGAATATAAGCAAGTAAAAGGTTTTATAAACTAATCTTGCTTCGCACTCACAAAGATAATTATGCAGTAAAACATACAGGAATTGGACGTTGTGGTGGCCTCATCTCTCCTACCGTGGATGTTCAAATTTAGCATCAAACTAGGGGCAGTAGACTTTAAATGCGGCAGCAAAATATATGCACTAGAATTTGTTTTGGTCAAATCTTAGCAAAAATACATCTTTGGAAAAGAAATTCTATCTAAGCTCTGAGAATGAGTATGCCGGAATTCTTTAACTCAACTATGCTTGATTAAAGCGAAACCCGTAAACGACTCTGTTGAAGCACAAACCATGGTGGCCTTATCTTTCTACAGGAGATGGACTCTCTATCTTCTTGAGGGTAGTGTAAAATTTGAGTTTGCATAAAACTTCAAAAGTGAAAGCTAAGCTACAGATATCGTGAGGAAAGAACATCTAACTAATTAGCCTTCACGGTTACTTTGGAAATTTGGGTATAGCAAGCATCTATTGATTACACAGATGCTGAACTCAGAATTTCATCGATCTTTATTCATGAAAACAGAATGAAATACATTGTTTTGTTGATGTGAAAACTAACAACGAACTCTGCTTCTGGTCAAACAGATTTTGTCTTTCATTATCATACTAAT
This sequence comes from Sequoia sempervirens, assembly GCA_007258455.2. Lineage (NCBI taxonomy): Eukaryota > Viridiplantae > Streptophyta > Pinopsida > Cupressales > Cupressaceae > Sequoia > Sequoia sempervirens. The sequence goes on from VDFB02155365.1 coordinate 4,674, forward strand.
TCTTACATGATACTTGCTACTCTGTTTCTATCTTACCCTAAAAATCATCTATTACTCATTCTATTCATCCTCTTCTACTCTCTCACGTAGGAGGAGTATCTTATTTTTAAAACAGAAGAACAACTAACTAACTAATAACCCCATCAAGAAAGACATGGAAGTAAAGTGTATCCACCCGGATAAAGGAACAGCTTTATAAATGAATTTATGTGTTCAACTTGGGGTCGGAGAATCCTTCCACTCTTTCAGTTGACTTATCATTAAAAATCTTTCCAAATCGAATTTAGGTCAAAGTCTTGGCGAGGAGCTTCCTCAAAGTAGATGCGGAAATGGACTTTCACCAAGAGCCGAGATCGAGCTGGCAACGGCTCGATCATCACTTCAACAACTTTTAATAAGAAACAAAAGGTAATAGGCTAGCAAGAGAAAGGAAGCATATATGGCGCGATATCTATTCATTAATCCCGCACATTTTTAAATCTACTTCACCATTCAAAACATGTAAATATACCGACATTTTAAAGTCCAACGGGGCAATAAATGCAATCAAGTCAACTTGTTGGCTATAGGAATATAAAAGTGTCTTGCTACAGGATATCCCCATAAAAGGTTTCAACAAAGTTTAAATAGCCGTGAAATAGCAAAAATAAAGTCATTTAAAAGTTTATCATAACATCAAATTATGAGCATATTTTAGGCTCATCACTGCCCCCTACTTAGCCCAATGCTGGTCCTCCGGCATTAACTTTCCTAGTGGTTTCTCTAAAGTTAGTGGTGGCTGCATGACTCTGGAATGGATGTCCAAACCTATAATAGAATCCTCTGAAATCCTAACACCTTTCATATCTGCGGTCTTCTAATTCACTGTTAAGATTTGTAGCCTGATGAGGATACAGGGGCCACATTAGCACAGGGGGTCTGAATGTCAGTGGCAGCCACAATTCAAATCTTGTTTGAAGTCCCAATTGAATATATATACGCTAGTTCGTTTGAGTGTATTTTATGAAGAGTTTAGGGACCATGTGGATTCTGACTTCCATAACCCAGAGTTAATTTTTCCATGCTGCAGTTACGGTATATGCTAATCTCAAAAGATAGATATTGTTATTACTGGAATTCATGCATACTTGCTTTCTGATGTCAAATATTTTCGCTCTGGCTGAAACATTATTAATACCATATGTCAAAGCAAACCAATCTTTCAGCATTGCATGTGGGTTTGAACTTTGAGAGCGTAATGGGACAGGCTCTGTTTTCTCAATTTCCTCATACGTTTCCTACTGCCTACCATAATTCACCTCATTTGCTGCCCATGACATAAATGCTTTCAAATGAATATCACCAATGTATAGAAGAGGATTCCATTCTGTTTCAAATGGTATTAAAAAGCCATGCAAATAGAATTCACACAGAGAATTCCTTAACCAGTTAGGGGCTGTTTGATATGCTTCATAAAATTCTTTGGCAGTATGAATTATAGGGTCTTGGTTTCTGAAAATTCTCATCAATTGAAACCATAAAAACTGTTCTTTAAGGCACAGAGCATAAACTCTGGGTGGCGGTCTGCATTCCATAATTTGACCAGTTACCTTTAACATTTCGTCCATTTTTGCTTTCAACTCAGCAATTTCCTATTTCTGACTTTCAATTTTTTTTTCAATTTCTTCTTTTCTACTTGCCACAGACTTTGTTGCATGTCAGTTTGGGCTATGTGTTGAAAAGTCAAAGTTTGCAGTGTAACTGTTTCCCAATTATTTTTAACATATTCCAGAAACTCAATTAAAAAGGTCCTCATATACACAACAATGGCTTTACACATTGCAGGATGAAATACAACTTCATTAGGCACATTCAGTTGTTCAGCCTATTCTTGTTCTTGTTGCAGGATAAATTCTTCTTATTGTTGCGGTGGAGAAGTCTGTGCTTCCTCTGAGAATTGCATAGCAGCATTAGCCAGATCATCAAGATTTGGCAACTCGTGCCCATTATGCCCTGCTTCTTTTATCTCTACTTGTTCCTCTTCAGGAACGAGTGAACTCTGAGCAGCATTCTCAGATTCATTCTGAGAAATATTAAATTCAGATTCAACAGACCCTTCTGAAATTACAATCACTTCAGGTTGCGGTGAAACAGGGGAGGTCCTAAATTGTTTCCTTGTGGAAACCCTTCTTGGTATTGATGTGGCTGCAGGGGGTGTTCCGGTAGCTTTTCTTTTTCTTGTTTGTTCAGGGGGCTCTGCCCTACCAGAGGATGATGGTGAACTGGTAATATCAACAGCTATTAGCGTAGGAGAAAGCTGCTATAGGGAAGGTGCTGCAGGAGAGGAGCATTGTCTTTTCTAAGAATGAGGGTCAGATTCTGGGGACCCTTCTGCCTTTATTTTTCCTTTCTCCCTCCTAGTAGCAGACCTAGTTTGTACCCTAGCAGAGGATTCAGCTGTGATGGCTACAAGATCGGGTGCTACAGGAGTAGATGACCCTTGCCTTGTTCCACTGGTAGATGCAATTTTTTTCTTCTTTCTTTGAGGCCGTGGGGTAATTACCCTAGGGGGTTGTGGAGGTTGCAAACTCTTTTGGGCAACAAATTGTTGCCAGGAGAGAGGTGAGAAGTCCCTCAAAGAGCGCTTAATCAGTAATTTAATAAGGCCATGATGAGTGATAGAGTTATCTTTTCCCTGTTGAGTTCTATGGGCACTTTGCTCTAAAAACTTTAACAAGAAATTCAGAAAATTCACAGCCAACCCATGCCTTATATGGCTTAATAATTTAAAATGATGAGAATGTAGGTAGGAAAAACGGCCTTGACAGGTTAAATACCTCATTATATAAGTGGCATACTCTAAATATGGAAGAGGCAGTGACACACGCTTACATCCTTACTTGGAGATATCGGAGGTCCATTAGCGAGGGCATCGAAAGCTGACCATTCGCAGGCACTACGACATCGAAGAAAGAAGTTTTTCTCAACATTTGGGAGCCGGTTACCTCGGCAATTCTGTCTTGATGCAACAAGCTGATGGAACCCCATGCGGTGTAGCTTCCTTGAGAAAGTGATGTTGTTCTCCAAAAAGTGCAATAAGTAGCCTCCTCATCAAAATTATTTAAACTCATAAAATAATTTAACCATCCCTGAAGGCTAAATGGCGAATTTGTCTATAGGGTTTGCAGCAACAATTCATGAACTCTACGAATGTAAGCGCAAATGACCACCTTACCCATGTTTTACGCGGTTTTTCACAAGCTAAACTCGAACATTTCTTCTTTGAGGAATTTCAAATTCTTTAATTTCCCTTTTTATTCTGGTTTTTTTTCTGCAATGGTACATACATTTTCTTTCTTTTTCCAAAAATAAACTTTTTTTTTAAACAAAGCGGTCTTAATGTTAGTTTGCAAAATACATTAAAAGAAGGACATGCAATCACATTTGGGAAAGTACGGAAATATATTAAAAGAAAGGGGTATTTTGCAATTATGGGCTGTGAAAGGCGAGTTTCAAACGATGGATTACCCCACCCCCTACTTAAAGGATGACATGTGTCCTCACATGTACTAAAAAAATAGGTAGAGATTCGGGTGATAATGACCGGTACATGCATAGCAGTAATTGAATAGAATGAAATAAATCAAATATGCGATAAGAAAAGATATGGCGTACCTTTAGTAATTGCACGTACGTGTGAAGAAAGATGACGGCGCTGCATGAATTGACAAGTTGGAAAGATAGCTTAATTAAGGTTGATGCGGACGGATGAAGTGGATGGGTGACGTGGGCAGATGAAATGTACGAATGAAATGGATGGATGGGATGGATGGATGGAAGATAAAGAAGTGAGGTGGGGGCAATAAATGAAAATGGAGAAAAAGGGGTTTTCTTAAAAAGAAAACCTTTATTATGGGCATGCTTTTTGAAAATTACTAGAACGCTGCAGGAGAAAGGCCAGAGCCTTTGGCTACAGGAAGAGTAGCGGGCGGAACCTGAATGAACTACTTCATGAAGTCTTCCTTGGAAATTGGCTTATGGTATAGTCAAAGTCAGTGGCCATTGATGAGCAATTTGAAATGGACTGGATCAATTGTGACCAGCTGCACAGCTCCGTTGTCAAACACATTTTCAACTTCATAGGGGCCAAGCCATTGTGTTGTGAGTTTACCCTAGTTTTCTTAGTACCTGGAATCATATAACAAAGCCCAATCTCTAGCAGAAAATTTTCTGGTTTTGATGTGTTGATCATGCCATTTCTTTCTCTGCTGTTGGATTACTTCTGTATGCTGCAAGGCGGCTTTTCTCATTTCGTCCAAAGCATTTAGCTGCAGGAGACGGTCCTTCTGTGCTTCGGATAAGTCCATGTTGAGTTCAAGAGCTGTCCTCAAAGTTTTATGTTCAAATTCAATGGGTAACATAGTTGTTTTCCCATAGAGCAACTCAAAAGGTGTAAACCCAATTGTTGTTTTCCATGTAGTTCTGTAAGCCCAAACTGCTTCAGGAAGTCTATTACTCTAGTCTTTCTTATGAATCTGCACTGTCTTTGTGAGGATCGCTTCAATTTCTATGTTTGTTACTTATGCCTGACCATTGGCTTGAGGATGATAAGGGCTGGACTTCCTATGTTTGATCTTATAGTCATTCATAAGTGCAGTGATCAGATTTGACGTAAACTGAGCTCCTTGATCAGTTACAAGCTCTCTGGGAACTCCAAATCTGGTGAAAATTTATTCATACAAAAATTTAGCAACTTTGTTATCTTGGGCATTAGTCATAGCTTTTACCTCGACCCATTTTGTGACATAATCCGTGCAAACCAGAATGTATGACTTTCCATTTGATGGTGGATCAATTGGCCCCACAAAAGCCATACCCCATTTATCAAAAGGGGTGACTATTACCTGCAGATATAGTGGCATTTCATCTGACTTAGTTGGTCTTCCCATACGTTGGCATCTGTCACACTTCTTTGTATAGGCCACAGCATCCTTGTGTAATGTTGACCAGTAATACCCTGTTGTAAGAACTTTCATTGCTGTTCTTTTTCTGCAAAATGCCCCCCACATGGTTCATCATGGCAAACATGCAAGATATCATAAGTCTCATCTTCTCTTACACATCTTCGCATTACTTGATCAGGGCCAGTATAGAACAAACAATTTGCAATCTAGGTAAAGTTAAAACTTTTCTCTATTAACAACTTCTTTTCTTTTGGGAAAAAATGAGCTGGTATTCTATTTGTTGCCAGATAATTAGCAATGTCTGCATACCAGGGTGTATGTGCAGCAATGGAAAACAAGTGTTCATCTGGAAATCTATCATCAATGACCTCATGTTCCTCAGATGCAGCTGATTGAAGTCTTGATAAAAAGTCAGCTACAACATTAGCTCTTCCTGGTTTGTCAATGATTGTAATATCAAATTCTTGTAACAACAGGAGCCATCATGCCAATCTACCAGAAATGTCAAGTTTATTCATCAAGTACTTGATTGCTGCATGGTTAGTGTGGACGAATATCTGATAACCTGTGACATAATGCCTAAATTTATTCAAAGCATACACTACTGCAAGCAATTCCTTTTCTGTAACAGTATAGTTGAGCTCAGGACCTTGAAGGTTTTTGCTAATAAAGTAGATAGCATGCTCAATTGAATTTTCTTTTTGACTTAAAACTGCTCCTATACCAAAATCAGATGCATTAGCATGTATGTGAAAAGGCAGGGTCCAATTTGGACCTTGAAGAACAGGGGCTTTAGTAAGCAAGTCCTTTAGCTGCAGGAAGGATTTTTCGCAGGCCTCGGTCCACTCAAATTGGGAATCCTTTGTTAACAAAGCATAAAGTGGACTGGTAATTTTACTAAAGTCTTTTATAAACCTTCTATAATACCATGCATGACCCAGAAAACTTCTAACATCTTTTTGTTTTGCAGGAGTTTGTAAATGCTGAATAACTTCAATTTTACCAGGGTCAACCTGAATTCCATTCTTTGAAATATGATGACCTAGAATAATACCTTCTTCCATCATTAGAAAACACTTTTCACTATTTAGAGACAAATTTTGCTCTCTACACCTTTTTAATACTTTTTCTAAATTCACCAGCGCTTCTTCAAATGTGACTCCATATGTAGTGAAATCATCCATATAAATCTCCATACATTCATGAGATATATCAGCAAATATACTAATTACTACTCTCTGAAATGTTGATGGTGCATTGCATAAGCCAAAAGGCAAGACCGAATAAGCAAATGTCCCCCATGGACAGGTAAAAGTGGTCTTGTCTTGATCTTCAGGGGCAATTTTTATCTGATTATACCCGCTGTAACCATCTAAGAAGGAAAAATATCTTTTTGCGGGGCAGAGTGAGAGTCTAGTACTTGGTCTACAAAGGTAATGGAAAGTGACCTTAGCTTTTAGTGGCATTGTTCAACTCCTGTAATCTACACATACTCTCCATTTTCACTCACTTTCTTGGGGACAATGACTAATGGAGAAACCATTGTTGTCGAGAATTAGGTGTTAAATAAAGAGCGTATCAAGAAAATTTTGAAGTTCATTTTTCACTTTCTTCCTAAATTATTTGGATTGCTCTTCTCTGAGGTTGTCTAACTGGTAAACAATCTTCTTTGATATATATCCTATGAGTACAAACTCGAGGATCTATTCCTTGCATGTCCCCATATTCCCATGCAAAAGTTTTATGTTGTTCTTGGAGCATTTTTAATAAGTCAGCCTCTTGAGACTGAGACAACTTGCTATTAACATTCAAACAATGATCTGGAGACAATTCTATCTGCTTAATGAGATTACTCATAGAATCAACAGGTAATGTTTGTACCTCTTGTGGAAGCAAGTTATGAAAAATTGTCAGAATTTTAGGCAATGAACTCTCGGAATCTAGCTGCTGTAGGAAACATTGATGCTGACTGCCACTTGGATCAGATAAACTATCTGTATCAAGATTGAATTGCAAAATTTTAAAAAGCAAGGCATCTTCACTTTGAAGTTGAGAGAATGGATCATTTTGAAGCATCATCAATTGAGCCAAAGAATTAGCTTCTTCAGTTTCTTCTCCCACATCTGGCCAAACAGGTTGGGACAAATCTAGTTGAGGTTTAGCAGGCAGATACAAGGCCAATTTCTTTTTGGACTGCCCATCAGAAATGGTCATATCTCCAGAACGGCATCCTATAAAAGCATCAGCAGTTGCTAACAATGGCCTACCAAGGATAATTGGATACCCTCCTAAAGTTTCCTTAACTGATAATATTGTAAAATTAGCAGGATACTCCCAAGATTCAAGAGTGACAATTACATCTTCTATCATCCCATCAGGTTTGACTATGGAGTTGTCTGCAAGCTGCAGAACTGTGGGTGTAGTCCTAATGTTTGAAATATTCAAGGAGTCCATAGTATGCTTTGTCATCACATTAATGGTAGCTCCTAAATCAATCAAAACATTTTTTACAACTTGGCCATTTATATGTATCTGTACTACAGGGCTTCCATGGTCAATATACTTTGGAAGGACTATATTTCCCAACATTATATCAGCCAATTTCCCTAAGACATGAATTGTTTGGGGATCCTTTTTCTTTCATCCAGGCTTCTTCAAATAGGCTTATTTAATAGCTTTTCCAAAAATGGAAACATCTCTAATAGCCTAAAACAAAGGGATTTGAATTTGCACATTCTTGAGCTGATCTAGAATGTCAAAAGTGGGTTCTTCCATGAGTTTAGATTCAATACTTTGTAACCTCTGAAGAAAAGGTGGTTTATCTTGTCTCTGCAAAATAAATTCCGTAGAAACTGTATCGGGTATAGGCATATGCTCAGTGGAAACAGCAGGTGCATTAGATTCTTCAAGGGGTGAATCAGATATTTCTGTAATCAGAGGTGGTTTGGGAGCAGGTAAAGTAGTTCCAGACCTCAGGTAGATGTCATTAACATTTAAGGCATAAGCTTGATATTGGTTGGCTTCAGAAATATACACAGGCTGTTGAGGCTGCTGCTGTTTCTTATTATTGGGATTAGGCAACAACTGGGCAGGCATAGGCGTTTGCTTTGGAGGTCCAGGATTTGTGGTAGTTGTTGTAGGAGGCGGCATAAGGGCCTGTTGTTGTGGCTGTGGAGGCTGTAGGAACCCAGGAGACTAGTTTTGCCATTGTTGAGGACCTCTCCATTGAGGATTTTGTTGCCAATTTCCTGAAGGTGGGGTCCATTGCCCTTGTGGCTGCTGCCAACCTCCTTGAGGAGATTACCACTGTGGGGTTTGATAATTAGGCCAACTTGGTTGAAGCGGATTCCATGGTGGTGGTGGTCCATATGCTTGTTGCCATTGGTTATTATAGCTAGAATAGGAATTACCAAAAGTTAAACGGTCTTGAGGCATACCTTGCCTTTGGGCCCATGGTCTCCTTTGTGCAACAAAGAACACTTGATCATCATCACCTTCCACTGGTTTGAAATCCCGGTGGCGGAGTTGTACGGCTACCGGATTGTACATCTTACAATCAGGTATGGAGCCGAATTTCGGTAAGCTACTCAATGCGTGTTTTTGAGCTTGCATGATTGTCCAATTGTGTAGCCATATTATTAATAATGTCTACTTGAAATTCGAATGCTTGATTTGTGATCTCCATCAGGGAAACTCCACGGAAAGACTTCCCCGAAGCATGATGACCATGGTAGCACTTAACCTATTGCTTGGTAGTGGTATATCTGTATATCATCCCAAGGCAGTTGAGTTATATCACCTCCTCCCATTAGGTCCAGGGTGTCAATACAGGCATCACTGATTCTCCTTAGAAAAAGTAATTTTTGAGAGTCCTCGTTAAGAGTATGGTTTGAGTTTCTTTTTAATGAAAACAAAAACTTTGAAATATAATCTTCCAGACTTTCATCCTCCTTCTGCTGAATTCAGAATATGTCATGACCTTTGTTGGCACTCTTACAATATTCCCTTATATTTTTCCATTTGATGCATGGCTGCAACTATTTACAGCGGCTCTTCCCAGGACTCATAGAACCATCACCAAGGCTCCTCCTTTAAAGTGGAAGGAAATAGCTTAGGTTGCCGGCGTGCATGTTGTAGTCATAACTTTGCGACGAGGACATCAAATTCAAACAAAAGGTTTACGGCTCTTAAGCGGCCGGGGCCATACAAAACTTTGGAGGCAAGGAAAGAGAGGATGTTTTAAGATTGTAGCCGATATCTTGTTGGGGAACAATGGGAAACTCAAATCTCACGAGGAGGTGGATTATTAGGTGGATTATTTGCCGTAATAAGGTCTCTGGAGACTAAGCAGAGGCAAATGGAGTTTTCCTCCCAGTTAGTTATCCCAGTGCGTTCAAATGAGTAGTTCGATAAAAGCAGTTTTTTAGGGAGGAGACCTTCCCGGTCGTCTACTAGCTAACTATGCATGCAATATGGTGAGTAATGGCTTTGAAAGATTTTGAAATTTTTTGACTAACAGACTAAACTAATGCTGAAAATGACTTTGTCAAACTCCTAGTTAAAGCCTTCGTCCGACGATGCCAAAATGGCTGCTACTCACAAAAGGATGTAGTATATCCGCAGTAAAACTTTCACGAGGTGGACATTCCGAGCCGGTGATATCTCTGCATGGGCGTTCATTTACTTGTCAAACCACGGGACATAAATTTAAATGGCACAACAAAGATAGCTACTAGGAATTTCTTTTGGTCAAATCTTAGCAAAAATACATACTGGAAAGAAATTCTATCTAAGCTACAGAATGGTAATGCAGAATTCTTTAACTCAACTATACTTGATTAAAAGCGAAGAAACATGCAACAACTTCAGTAGAAGCTGCGGCCATGAAGCTGGCCTTATGCTCACGAGAACGATCCACGGGGATGGGCTCTACTGAAGGGGCTTGATGTAAAGGCGAGAGTTTGCATAAAAACTTCAAAGATGAAATACATTTGGATATCAGCTGAGAAAAGAACATCTAACTGAGTAACTTCCTGGATACTAGAGTGACGGGTACTTAGCAAGCATCTCTTTTGATTACCACAGTCATGAACTTCGGATCTTCATGATGCTGATAAAGAAAGCAGGGCAGAATACATTGTTTTGTTGATGTGAAAACTAACAACGAACTCTGCTTCTGGTCAAATAGATTTTGTCTTTCATTATCATACTAATTCTTACATGATATCCGCTACTCTATTTCTATCTTACCTAAAAATCATCTATTACTCATTCTATTCATCCTCTTCTCTACTCTCTCGCGCAGGAGGAGTATCTTATTTTTAAATCAGAAGAACAACTAACTAACTAACTAACTTCATCAAAGAAAGACGTGGAAGTAAAGTGTATCCCTGAATCAAGGAACAAACTTCATAAATGAATTTATGTGTTCAACCCGATTCAGAGAGAATCTAGCGCTCCACTCTTTCAGTTAGTTCGGTCAAAGTCTTAGCGAGCTTCCTCAAAGATGCGTCGCGAGGAAATGGACTTTCTTGCAAGGCGAGATAAATTTGCGCCCGGCTCGATCATTCTTCAAAAACCTGTGAAACAAAAGGTAACATATGCAAAAGAAAATGCATATGGCACATACACGATATCTATTCATTAATCACACATTAAATCTACTTCATCATTCAAAAACTATATATGATATACCAGTCATTTTAGGGAGTCAACGGGGCAATAAATGCAATCAAGTCAACACAATAGGCTGTAGGAATATAAAAGTGTCTTGCTACAGGATATCCCCATAAAAGGTTTCAACAAAGTTTAAATAGCCATGAAATAGCAAAAATAAAGTCATTTAAAAGTTTATCATAACATCAAATTATGAGCATATTTTAGGCTCATCAATCTTCCCTATACAACCAGGAAGTGACATCTTCTGTATCTACGGCCTCTTTGCTTAATTCGCCCCATTTGGCAAAAGTTGTTGTGGGAGGAATGTGTATAGTGGCGATAGATTGTCTCCTATCTGATGTAGGTAAACTGTATGACTTAGGAGGAATCAAATGGCTAACACAATAGCAAGTTTTCATGTAATATTCTCCACAACCCTTGTCTTGGATCTCAACCCTAGGAGTGGTAGGAACTGAGGGTGAAATAGATGTTCTGGTAAGTTGGCCGGATCAACATAGGAGGATGAATTAGACAATGAGGCATCTTGGTTGACTGGCACTTGGCGTTGAGGAATCTCCTTTAGATTGGTGCAATACTAGAAAGGATTTGGATCACCATCTATAGTTATTTATGTGCCATTGTAAGGAAATTTAAGACACTGATGATAGGTGGAAGGGACTGCCTTCATAGCATGAATCCATGGTCTACCTAGTCGAATGTTATAAGGAAGGGTGAGATCTAAGACCTGGAACTTTGTCTCCATTACCGCAGGACCAATTCTGATAGGAAGTGTTACAACTCCCTTTTATTTTCTTTCTTCATCATCATAAGCTTTAATGACAATACTCTTGGTCATGTCTATGCATGCTTATGAGATACCTAAAGCCTTAATTAGTTTTAAAAAGCACAGATTTAACCCTGCTCCTCCGTCTACCAAAACTCGTCTAACTTTGGTGTTGTCAACAAGGACTTCTAGGTGTAAAGGGTCATTGTGGTTCATCTTTTCAGTTGCATGGTCTTGTTCAAAAAATGTGGCATGGTGATTATTGGTCAAGTAGCCCACCATTTCCTAGAAACGATTGACATCTAGATCATTAGGGATAGTGGTATTATGTAAAGCTTTATCAAGGATAGACCGATGCTCATGGGAAATACGCAACAATTCCAAGATTGAGATTTGGGGTGGGGTCTTCCCCAACTGATCAAGAAGGTTATATTGTAACTTTGAAGGTTGGGGTGTTTGCTATGATGGAGGGCCTTGAATAGTGAATTTAGTATGACGAGTATTGACCGCACACTCAGGATTGGTATTGATAATAATGGTATTGATATTCTCATCGACGGCATGAAGGTAGTTAATGGTTTTCCCACCATTGTAATCATGCTTGACACTGACATAGTTGGTTGACATATTGGTCTTAGTACTTGAACTGGGGATAGTTCCTTTCCCATGGTCATGTAATGGGTCAGAAAATACTTGATGATCAGTGTTTGATGACTTCTGTTTTTGTCCACTAACTTCAATAATTCTCTTTTCAACCATATCTTGTATGATATTCTTCAGTTGTCGACAGTTTTGTAAGTTATGACCCTTAGTCCTATGATAGTCACAAAAGGCATTGTCATCCCACCAAGCTGGTTTAAACTATCCTGGATCGTATTGTCTTGGTTCCTGCAGCTGTATGAGATTATGCTATAGAAGTTGTTTGAACACCGACTCAATAGGTTCCCCTAAGGGAGTGAACTCATGTTTCTGAAATTTCCTTGGTTGTCGATGTTGAGTATTTGGGACCACGTTAGGAGGTTGATTGATAGCATTAAGCATGTTGGAAAAAGTATGAGGTCCTTGTAATGTGAGGAGGGGTCCTACTTGTAGTGTTTTAGCATCAACCACCCCATCATTGGTGACATTTTTGTTGCAAAACCAGAATTTGTTTCTGTTAGTGGGGGTGTTTTGTATGATCAGGTTTCTATTAGACATTGACATCTTGAGTTCACCCTTTTCAATGAGATCCTTCTCTATTATCACAACTTTTTCCACTAGTTTCGAAAAAGACGTATAACAATGTACCCTTAAGTTACTCCTAAGTTTTAGATGAAGGTTTTCTTGGAAAATAGTAACTTTTTGTTTTTCAGGTATCTCAATAGGACACCTACTAGCTATAGTTCTCCATCTCTGAAAGAAAGCAATGAATGTTTCCCCTTCATCTTGCGTTGTGTGAAACAAGGTTGCTATATTTATCTCATGGTCTATGTTGAAGGAGAATTGTTCCACAAATTTCTCAACTAGTTCACCCTAAGATCTAATGCCAGAATCTAGACCCAAAAACCATTCTAGCACAATTCCTACAAGACTTCTTGGAAACAACCTCATAAGATACATGGGATCATAAGCAACATCTATGCATATGGTAGAAAATTCCTTGATGTGTTCTATTGGGTTTCATTTGCCATTGTACTTAGGGAGATTCGGTATGACATATCCCTGAGGGAAAGGTGTCATGTACAATGATCTATCAAAGGGAAATGGGCATATGTCCTTTGTTGAAAATGATTTCTTGGTTGACACTGACATGTTATCCATTTGCATTTGTAATTCCTGCATCTGTGTTTGTAAGACGTCAACTTGGGTCAAAGATGTGCTAGGGGGATTATGCGGATCCGTGTATGTGTTCTGAAATCCAAAATCTCATGATGGGTTTCAATTAAACGTTGGCACCTGAGGTGGATTTGGATTCAGAATATTGGTAAATGTGTTCTGGTTTAGAATCAGCATAAATTGATGTTGACCTAAGATCTGTGTAAGTGGATTCTAAGTGCCAATCTATGCAAAAGGATTCTAATTCAGAATTGTTGTAAATTGGTTTTGACCTGGAATCTGTGTGGACAGATTCTGACTACCAATATGTGCAAAAGGATTCTGATTCAGAATCGATGTAAATTGGTTTTGACTTGGAATCTGTGTGGACGGATTCTAACTACCAATCTATGCAAAAGGATTTTGATTCAGAATTGATGTAAACGGGTTTTGACTTGGAATCTGTCTAGACGGATTCTGACTACCAATCTGTGAAAAAGGATTTTGATTGCCATATTGGAAGGAGGGAATGCCCCCTGTTTGTGTAATCCATGGTATATTACTAGTGACTTGAGCACTAGGTATGGCCATCGATTGTGGTATGGTACTCGTGAGACTAGCAGTAGGGGTGTTTGTTGACTGGGGACTTGGGACACCAACATAAGGTGTAAAGGCTAACATTTTAGGTCATTTACTCCCAACAAGAGGACTGAAGGGAGTGGATGATGAAGCCCCTACATTGAAGTTAAATCCTGATGTCATGCTAGATTTACCAAATGGGGACGTATGGACTGTTGTACTCTGTGTAGATGTGCTAGATGGCATAGTTGTGTTGACTTGAGGTATAGTAGTACTAGCAGTTGTGGTATTTTTCCCTTGTGTAGGCTGAGTTTGTAAGGTGCTGATGTCAAATCCTAGAGGTAAAGTAGCACCTTCAGCTAGCAATTTTCCTAAAAATTGTTGACGATCATTTGCTAGGTACTCATCTACAAAAGAGGCAAACTCAAGGTCCTATGCGGCAGCCTCTATATCCTCTACTGCAATATGTCCTTGAGTGTTTCTAGTGGTGAATTTGTCTAATACAGTCTTATGAGGTCTTGAAGAAAAAGGGTTGATGAATTCGCTTGGGTTCGACATGTTTTCTCTCTCTCTTCTCTTAGACCTAGTTTCAACCATGTAAGACAAGCTCAATATGCGAGAAATGCAAAATAATATGTATGAACAATATGACCTTAGTCTATGTTTTTGTGATTTTCGTATGCAAAATAAGGAATTCTCTATGATGACACTAGCCCAAGATCTAAAGATGGAAGGTCTAAGAAAGGTTCTAAAATAGTCAATTCTATAAACCTTAAGACAAAGGGACCAAATACCTAAAGTCTAACCAAAGCGTCAATTTAGTTTAAGTCAAGGAACCAATGTAGGACAAGGATCAAAAGACAAGTTGAGTTTCCTAACTAGACTGATGAGCTAGGA
>VDFB02155366.1:0-13666 GCA_007258455.2 Sequoia sempervirens
AGCTTCTCTAAGTCAATGCTACCAACAATATTAGACAATAAAGGTATCCAACAATATTTGCAGTTTTAAATAAAATTTGATGTATTAAATGGACATATGTTGGTATATAGATGTATATCGATGTGAAGTGAATACTTACTTTTTCTTTATAAAGAAATCCCAACTCTCTTTCATAAGAAGAAAGGCGTTATCACACTTGAGATCAATGGTTTCTTTTCTTTTTTTTCTTTTACTCAATGTAGCCATTTGATAAATTTCATAGCTATAGTCTAGAGCAAGAAAATGGTAAGATTTTGGTAATCTATGATAGTATCTTGTATTACCTATTTGCAATTCATGTCATTTTTGTGTAATTATAGGAGCAAATGCTCATATATTACCTATCTTTTATATGTATTCTCATACATACAAGGGCCATACTTTCTTAATTCTCTTATAATAATACTTTCTTGTTGATAAATCTCTGTGAATCATTGAGGTAAACCTTCTAGTTATAATTGCATAGGTATGTGTGAAATCTAGCAGGACTAGGAATACCTTCATGAAACTTTACATGTTTGGTTATGTTTGTCAGTATACTTGTTTAATATTTAAGAGGCCATTGGGAGTAGAATTGTCTTATTTACAATACTTAGGGGCGAATCATGATAGTGTTGGATTTACCTTAAATTATTGTGCAAGGACGATGGATTGGTGGAACTTGAGAATATTATTTGTAGATTTATGTGACTTGTAAAGGAACTTCAATATGTTCCTTGTGACACAAGAATATGTAATGAATGATCATGTCATGAGACAGTATGATAATTGCCCATGAGGCATCTTGTAACTATTGAAACTTTGTAGCAGCATGACTTTGCTAGAGAAGTGTTTCATTAAGCTAGTGCGACACTTTTACGAGTGGTTTTTCATCCCTACGAGGGTTTTCCACTCATGAAAATATTTGTGTTATGGTTTCTTTGTGGGTGCACTTATGATCTTGTTATTTGCATTAAACTATATGAATGTACATGTATTGGAGTGATGATAACTCATGTGCAAGCCCACATGGCTCTAACTAACAAAGGCACCACTTTTTTTTTATAAATACTTTGATTCACTGATGTAAGTTATTCCATTTGATTATTTTAATGAAAGTAATTAATTATTCCTCTTTTCTCACATTGCTTTATAATTATTTTATTTTATTAAATTAATTTGGAGATTAAGGGTTATAATTGGTAAGTGGGATTTTTTCGAGCGTTACAGGGGTGCAAACTTACAATATGAGTAATATTGTTGTTATATCATGTGTAAATGATGTAAACTTGGCCTTCAACGGTCATTAAGGGTTTGAAATTTAGTTGCAAGGTAGTTGGTCGGTGGGATGTGAAGAAGAAGCCTTTAAATGACATGTAGACATGGAATGTAAGTTTGATTTGGATTTTTTGAGAAGAAAATACATTGAAATCTCAAGTTTAGCAGCAATTTTTTATGTTTATGTTTTCCGCATGACTGTAACTCAATGGACCCTATGATGTAATTTAAAATTGGGATCATGATTTGAAGATTAACTAAAATAATAAAGGAGTAATAAACCTGCTGCTACAGTGAGTTTTGTGAACAAAAATGCATGTGAATGAGGGCTTAGGCCTAGGGTTTGGAAGAATCTCAATGGGAGGTCATGATGTTTTGAAATTTTAGGCATGTGAAGGGTTAATGTTCTTTTTTCAAGTTGGTTTTAAAGTTTGGGAGGTTGTGGAAGTAGCATATTCAATAAACGCTCTTGAATAGTACATAAAACAAGGGTTTTCAGGTTTGGCATGAATTTTTCCGTACAAGAGGAATCTAGTTGTGGTTTTTGAGGTTTGGGAACCTAAGAAATGCTACCCCAAGGTTTCAAGGTCCTGTGATAAGTTTGAGGGCATGTCGCTTTGCAAATTAGGCCTAATCAACCTAATTAGGTCAACCTAAAAGGGGTTTTTTGGGGATTTGGTCCAAAGTACTTGTACTTGACATTGAGATATGTGTAATGAATTTGAAATGGGTGTCTAAAACCATAAAGAGTTTGTCTAGTGTTTTGGAGAACATTTGAGTTATTAGGCAAAAACTGAGTTTCCACTACTACTAGGGTTCAAGGGGTGAAAGTGTGAAATCTAACTTTTGATGATTTTCAAGCTTTGAGGGTTGTTTGGTTTGTTTAAATATGTCATATTAATCTTGTTAGATGCCTCTTAAAGGCATGTTGTCAAATTGGTTGTGATTGAGCCTCCCAGGTCTACATCAAACCCTTCACTATTTGTTAATTTCACAACTTAGCACTTGTTGCACATTTTGATAATTCTACTACCTATTTAAACTATTTTGGTTTTCATCTCTATTTCTAAATTACCTCATTAGTAAAGCTACCTCATCACCTATGTTTTCTATTTATGAAGCCTTGAATGACATAAATAGTTGATTTATTTTAATGGATACATTTTTGAGGAACTAATATTCGTCTCATTACCATGCTACAGGTAAAATTATTCGCCATGCAGAAGAAACGAACAAGGAAGAAACTAACAGAGGAAGAGTATGAAACCTTCAAAGAAAAAGAGAGAGAACGGGTGGTGACATATCATGAAAAGAAGAAATTGGAAACGATTGATGAAAAAAGGCCAATTGAAGAGGAACCTCAACCGTCAAAAAGAGAAAAGAAATTGGCAACACAAAGGGAACAAATGTGAAAGAGTCGTGCTAGGACAAATGTAGATACCGTAGTTGGAGAGACACCCTCTACCGCAAGTGAATACAAAGGGACACCATTAAGCACAAGTGAATATGGAGGGACACCATCTACCACAAGTGAATATGATTGGACACCATCCATTGCATCTCAAGTTGAGAGTACATCATCACTCAGATTTGACGAAGAAGGTATGCCATCATCCCCATGTGAAGATCAAGGTATTTCTTCTACTCCACCCTCGATCAAAGGTACACAATCTAGCCCACCTCAATTAAATATTGATGAAATTGCTAATGTTGAGATGTGCACTCTGTGGTAATACCACACCTAGAATTTTGTGTAGGAAAGCCAAAGTTTTGATTTTCATTGATGAGGATATCTTTGATAAGATTTTAAAACTTCGGTGCCAAACATGGACCATGACAACCACTGCCCGTTCATGCAGTTTGAAAGCGAAACATCATGAAAGACTCTAAATTGAGGAAACACCAAATGCACTGGCGGAAAACACTAGCTGTGAATAACCCAATGAGCGCTTATGAGAGTGTGTGTAATACCTCACGCTCAAAGGATAGTAATGCCACTCGATGTGTCATTACATCAACTTTGGTAAGCTATCAAACAAAGAGATCTCGTATCATTAAAAATACAAGTGAACAAATGGGAATTAGTAGAAAAACTTTATCAAGAGCCATTCAAAGGCGACAAAGAATTGAGGGCACCAATTCAAATGAATTATGGGAATTCTTGGGAAGACTTCCACATAAAGATAAAAAAGTTGTTGAAGCATTGAGAACACTAATTGAAGACTATTGGAAGAATAATACAAGTCCATCTCTGAATCAAAGGGATGTCGTAAGAAGGAGAATCAGTAGTCAGAATTGTGAGCCACATCCAAAGCATTTTTTGGATACGACTCAAACCCAATTTTTTCGTAAATTTCAAAATGATTATCCTCAAATTAGTATTTCTCAAAGATTTTTTGAAATGCTTAAACCTTTTCATGTCAAGATAAATCACACACACACTACTTTTTGTTGTAGACTACATATTAAATTCTCTAACCATTATGATGTTTATCATTCTATATGTTTAGATTTGCATACTAACGATCTTTTGTAGGATTGTGGCATAAAAGCCCCACCAAAATCTTCAAGAGAGATATTATAATTTTTTTTATGTCAAATAGAGGATGGCCAAATATTCTATAGGACAACATGCTTGGATGGTTCATGTGAGCATTGTGGGGGCTTGCAACGAATTCCAGTATGTCAACATATGGAAAGCACAAATGAGGTGGGACAAAAACTAGTAGATTTCTAGAAGTATAAAATAGTGGAATATGCTACAAAAGATGAATCTAAAAAAAAAGGTGTGATTTGGTTATTGAGAAGATTCCAGTGTATTAGTTTATGTGAATGTTTCATGAGAATCTAGTGTATAAGTATGCAAGGAATACCCATAGAGCCCGATGGCTGGACACACAATTCAAGCTATGTAAGGACACCTTTCCTGTTGGTAGCATAGTATCAGTGGTTGAATTTGTAGGGAACTACACTCTAGAGCCACAGTGTGAGGTGCAGTCATAGTATTACAACTCCACATAGGTTTCGATATTTGTGCACATAGCATCTATCCATGCAAATGGTCATTACAAAGGACCAAAGGAAGGTATTTGAGGTGGCATCACTTTTATATTAGCGGATGACTGCCACTCTCCGAGCGTCTACAGGCAAGGTTGCTTCCAGATGTTCTAAGCAATGATTGCCTGGAGGCATACATATGTCCGGTGATATAATATGCGTATTCCGATAACTCAGGCAACGCGAGTTCAAGAATGCGCATTATTGCCCCACCGGGTTGTGGCGATGCACACTATAGAAAACAGGCGTTCCTTTTGTGAGGTTGGGCATGGAAAGGGAGAGCATGATGGTGCAGGAGCATGCACGAAAAGACCATTAGCATGCAAAGAGTTAAAGTATAAAGATAGTACAAATTTGATAGATGTAAGATCAATTGTCAAGTGGTGTAATGCTTCGATGGGTCCAGGTAATGAAGGTATGTCTTCAATTCGTATATTTTTTTGGTTGATGGATGATACTAAAATTGCACCATATGAGGATTGTTGTACACTAACATGATCGAGTGAGCTACACTCTTTCCTTAGCTCAAATGCAAGTTCATGGAGTATCGATACATGTAAGATGGCATGATTTTGTTCTTCATGTACAATGCAAGCCTAGAATGATTGCGAGTCAAGGGAGTGGGTTGACAAATGGTTGAGAAGTTATCTTAGCCCACTTCACACGTATCGCCCTTTGACAACATTGGAACTAACATAGATGGAATCATCGGTCGACTTTGACCACGTATCAGACCTAGTTCAACCAGGTAATATATCTACTTGCTTAGTTTTTGAAATTCCATATTGTTATCTTAATTTGTACTGTATTCGTAATGTTGACTAGTTTGAAGAGATATGCCACACATATCAATGTAGGGCATGTTTATGTTGTTATTGCAGATGAAGAGAACAAAGAGGGAACAAACTATTACTTGTGTCATTATGTTGAGGCCAAGAAATAAGTGGAAGGCCAGTTATAGATGGAAAACATTAGAAAACTTCTGAGGCTCGGTTATTTATTCTTGGAGCGTGGTAGAAGGTACCCACACTTAAAGAGTGTTAAACATTGGTTGTTTTAGGACTTTGTGACACACTTCCTTAAGATTCTTCATTACTCAAACCTTGTTTATTGGAATCAATGTTCTTGACCAAATATGGGGTATACCTTTAGACAAGACCTTGTGAAGGAAGGTCGCGTGAATCGACCATGAGCCAATACTTGACACAATAAAGAGTAGAAACTGAGACTTCAAATAATGGTTCATTGGATTAATTTGTAAGTATATGCACAATGGTTCTTGTGAACATATTTGTATCCATGTTAATTTGTTTGATGCCAATGCTATCATCTTATTTTACTTTGTGTATCTATAAGTAACCTAGTAAACATTGATTGGTGTCCCCTTGCAGAAAATACGGATTTATGAGCCATCCAAGAGAATCTTAGGTAGAAAAGCAATGCAACATCCCTATTTTGATGATCTTGACAAATCTCAATTATGATTAAATAAGCCATTACCAAAGTGCATGAAAAGCTTGGTGAGGGAATTTCAAGTTAACCTTATCATGAGAACCTATGATGTAGAAATTATAAGACCATCTCAAATTTCAAGATATTCTATTCATGAGAGGTGTTGTGTGCAATATGTATCTTGGAACTCCTAGTGAAGATGTATGGCTAGGAGTGACTAAGTTGAGAGACTTTCATTCCTATATGTAAGTGCCTTCCATCTATTTTCATTTCATTTCCATTTTGGATGAGTTATTTCTTTTTATTCTTTTACTTTGCATATCTGTAACTAAACTAGTAAAAAATGATTGGTCTCTCCTTGCAGAAAATGCTGATTTTGGAGCCATCGAAGAGAATCTCAGCCAAAAAATCAATGTAAAATCCTTATTTTGATGATCTTGACAAATTTCAATTCTAATTTGAAGCCATTATAAAAGAGTGTGTGAAGCTTTGTGAGGGAATCTCAAGTTTCTTATTTGAAGTTAACCTCTAAATGAGAACCTATGATGTAGACATTATAAGAGAATCTCGAAAGTATGAGTGACATTGTAAAATATCTGTGAGAACAGAGTACCTAAGGCATTACAAGCAATGAGATTTACTTGTAATGACATTTATTGAAATAATGAAATTTGGTGTAGGGGCACCAAGGTTATTGAGCAAATTTGGTTCATGGAAGTCTTTTAAGTTAGTTTTGTGTTTTGAGTTTTGTCAATTGAATAAGGTCATAACACATCCACAATTGATTTATAATGTAATAATTCATGTTATTTACAAAAAGAACAGTTAGGCATGATTGGAAAGATGTAGAATCATTTGTAAAGGCTATTTAAAGCCTCTTGAAGCTATTTAAGTCAATATTTGAATTTTTATCCTTTTGAAGGAAAATATTTGAATATGGTTGTAAATGTACTATTAGTGAGATTGAGATTGTTAACCTTCAGAGAGTAGCAGTATTTATGTTGATGAAATTTCCTTTAGATGCAAGGATTCAAAGCACATCAGCCATGTGGTACAAATGATTAAATCCTAGAGACGATCTATAGCAATGAAAGAGTCTGAAAAGGAAGAGAGAGCTACACTGGTGACTTAGGAGAAAATTCAGTGATGCAGAGTCAAGGTGGAGAAGACTCAAACAAATCAGATTTTAGTAAATCAACAACCTTTGTTATTTCATTCAGCCATCTTGGAACAACTACCAACAAAAAGGCTTCCAAACTTGACAATTTGGCTTAAATTTTAGAGAATGCCTCTCAAGTACCATATCATCATCAATATAGCATCTACTCAGACCCCCAACACCATTCCCAAGCTAGACATACATGTTTTCTTTGCAATTTCTTGGAGATCCTTCAAATTGCCCTACAAAAAGGCTAAAAAATTAGCCCTATTTTACAAATAAACTACTCTTTCAACTTATTCTAACCCAAAAATCTCTTGGAAAGTCATCAAATAGGTAACAAAACTCCCAATTCCATAGGTTTTAGACAAGCACTCAACCTCTAATCCATAATTCCTTAAAACCCTCAATTTCTTAACAAATACCTTAGGTTTTCAGCATCTCACAACTCCAAGGCCTTCCAAACCTCACCAAAGCATCAAACAAGTTTTTTAGGGTCTACACACACATAATAAACCTTCACCTAGCCTTTAGACTTAGTAGATCTCAAAAACATCACTTTGGTTCCTTCATTTCAAGCCAAAATCTCACATTCTCAGCCTAAAAAAACATCACCAGCCCTATAAATGCCTTACCATTATTAAAAGAGTTAAGGAAAATTGAAAATAACACATTGTAAGCCTTTCCTCCAAGTCACAATTCACCACAGTAGGAGGAAGGGCTCCATCACAAAAATTAAAGTAAACTCAGACCCTGCTGGTCTATACAGGCTGAATAAAGAAAAATGGATTTTCCTTTCACTAAAAAAACTAAAGGTGTATCAAAATAGATTGAAATCTAGGTTAAGACCTACCACCATAGTGTTTCATGAATTTCTATTCATAGGATGCCTGTACTGGGCTGTACATAGAGAAAACAAACTAAAAAACTTAGAAAAATGTTGAAATTCCATAGCTTTAGGTGTTGTGAAGAGCACCAATCTTCAAAAAAACTATTGATTAAACCCTCATTTGAACTTGAATGATTTTTTTAATAAATTTCAAATGAGAATCATCTCCCTTCAATTCCCATAACTACCTTTGAACCACCAAACCCTTATTAAGCGTACAAATACTAGTATTTAACAATGGTTTTGCTTAATAAGCTTTATCATGCAAATTTATTATTCTAAAGGCCTAGCACCCTTAGACACCATTATAACATGACTTTTAGAATCTTTCTCTACAATCCCACTTACTTTTTACATAATTTTCCTTTATGGAAATATCAACAATTATTTAATTCAAGAGTGCTTTAGCACATTTGTCCACCCTAACCTACTAATTCCCAAAGTACATAAAAGATTGGTCTATTAGACCTTATTCAAGAAAAAAAGACCTCAACATACTAACATTTACCAATTTTCATCCCAATTTACCATCAAACAATCACAAATTGAGGGTGAGGTGTGGGTGCTCCTACACCATTCAACTTTCAAAAACAAAGTCAATTAGGCTAGAAGATGTGTGGATCGGGCCAACATTTGGTGGAAGAGGAAGAAATATGACTGGAACTCTAGAGGCCCACCATACTAGATTTCAGTATTGAACCATGAGAGTAGAAGAGAGAGTTGGTATCATGTGGCATCAAAACATTGACATGCATTGTCTTCAACCAATGGAGAAGAAGGAGATGATTACTTTGCTTCATTTTTCATTTATAAGCATATCGAAGGCATAGAGAACCAAGAAGACCAAGGAGTTTTCAGTTTATGTGGAGGTAATGGATGTGGTCCAAAATTTAGGAGGGGAAAAAAGGTCAATGCATGATCTTTATGAAATTGAGGAAGAACAAGAGAGGGACAAGAAAAATAAAATCAATATAGAGTTTCAAGGATTTGTCAAGTGAGTAAGAGAGCTATGGGAGCAGCCTCATCTAAAATATTTTGAACTAGAGTTTGATAAGTACCACTTAGAGAGCTTGGTTTTCATGGAGTTCCTTTCAAAGCCTCTACTTTTATTGTTCTTATGGTAAACTGTTTGGTAGAGTTGGTGGAATTACCTTTCGTAGTAATCACTATTAGTGAGATTGAGATTGTTAACCTTGAGAGAGTAGGACTTGGGAAAAAGGAATTTGATATGGCTATTGATTTCAAAGACTTTAAGTGGGATGTACTCTGCATTGACAACATTCCTCACTATTCACTTGATGGCATCAAGGAATGGCTGAACTCCATGGTTATAAAGTATTATGAAAGTAGAATGAACTTGTACTAGCGGCCAATTTTGAAGACTATTACTAATGATCCAAATAAATTTATTGAATATGTTGGTTAGGAATTTTTGAATATGGAAGCTAGTGATTTTGATTCTAATAATTCAGAAGAGTTAGATCAAGGATATGAATCCTCTAATGTAGAAGAGGAATCATAATCACTCTTCATGTTGCAGGTATTGAATTTAATACCAACTACAATTGCAACATTGAAATTCCCTAGTAGTGTTTATGTAAAGGAAATTTCTTTTAGATGCAGGGATTCAAAGCACATCAACCATGTGGTACAAATGATTAAATCCCAGAGATGATTTGTAGCAATGAAAGAGTCTGAAAAGGAAAAGAGAGCTACATTGGTGACTCAGGAGAAACTTTAGCTTTCAAAAACAAAGCCAATTAGGCTCGTAGACGTGTGGATTAGGCCAACATTTGGTGGAAGAGGAAGAAATATGAATGGACCTTTGGAGGCCCACCATACTGGATTTCTATATTCAACCATGAGAGTAGAAGAGAGAGTTGATATCATGTATCAAAACATTAATCATGCATTCTTCCATCTTGTAGAGAAGGAGATGATTACTTTGCTTCATTTTCATTTGCATAACCATATCAAGGCATGGGAACCAAGTAAACCAAGGATGTTGAGTTTTATTTGGAGGTAATGGATGTGGTCCAAACTTTAGGAGGGGCAAGAAGGTTATTTTGTTTTAACTGCTACTACCTACTTTCATAGTGTTCAAGGATTGAAGGGTTTCATGATGTAATTCGACCCATTCCACTTTTTGTGCCTACTGTAACTTGTGGAATGGGTCCTCTTACTTGTAAAATACATGCCTAACTTTTTTAGAATATTGTGGAGTCAAGGTTGGGTGTTTGGGATGATGTTCTAGGGCTGTAGTAGGGTGTTTTCATGATGAAAATGAGGGTTTCAAGTGGCGTTTTAACAAAATGTGGGACTCGTGTGACCAAACAGACTATTCCAACGTGTCTGAATATGTATGTTTATGCTAGGCATGGTCCTCTTTCACACCCAAACATGCGGAATCACTTTGAGCTACGTTCAACTAGATTGATCCCTTAAGGGTCCCAAAGTGCAAAATGGCTGCAAATTTTAGCATGTCTTCTACTCGGAATATCACAGTGATGCTTAGAAACTTCTCATGATCCTATGGGATTGTGTTGAGCCCTCTCTGATAACCTCTCAGGTTTTGTTATCTCGAATGGACTCTGTAGTGCCCGGTTTTTAGTTGATGGAAAAAGTGTCAAATGAAAGTAGTGGATAGTTGCAAAGTGGTGCAAATTTTATTCACAATTAGGTGTGTTGACCAAATGAACTGTTCAAGCATCACGAATAGAAATTATGTTTACAATGGCATGGTCCTCTTTGGCACCTAAACATCTTGAAATAAACCCCGGTATGTTCAATTGGATTGATCCCTTAAGGGTTCAAAGTGCAAAATAACTGCAAACTTGAAAGCATCTTTCGTTACTTTCGGATCTGCAAAGGCTGATGCCTAAAAAATTCACCGTATAAATCCTATGTGATTGTGTTGGACCCCTCTACAATAACCTCTCTCAGTTTTTGTGATCTCAAAGTGGTTTTCTTGTGGTGTCCAGTTTTTAGTTGATGGAAAAAGTGTCAAATAGAAGTAGTGGAAAGTTGCAAAGTGGTGCAACTTTTGTTTTGCAACTCGTGTGACCAAACGAACTGTTCCAATGCATCTGAATAGGTATGTTTATGTTATGCATGGTCCTCTTTCTCCCCAAATACGCGGAATCGCTATGAGCTACGTTCACCCAGATCGATCCCTTAAGGGTCTAAAGTGCAAAATGGCTGCAAATTTCAGCATGTTGTTACTTGGATACTGTGATTCTTAGAAAATTCTCATCTAATCTTATATGATTGTGTTGGTCCCCTCTACAATAACCTCTCTCAATTTTTTGTTATCTGGTGGTTTTCTTGTAGTGTCAGTTTTTAGTTGATGGAAAAAGCTGTCAAATCACAGTAGTGGAAAGTTGCAAATTAAGTGCAACTTTCATTGCTCTAACCCGAGACCAAGAACTATTTGGCCATCGAATAGGTGTTTTACACTAGACATGGTCCTCTTTCACTAAACCACTCCCATGTTTCCAGATCTATGACCCAGCGAGATTGATTCCTTAAGGGTCCAAAGTGCAAATAGATACAAAATTCCATATTTTTCGGATACCCGTGACGCAGAAACTTCTCATCTAATCCTATGGGATTTTTGCCCAGGCCCCTCTACAATAACCTCTCGGTTTTATTCTCTGGAATTGAGGTTTCCGTGGTGCCCACGATTTTGATTGATGGAAAAAGTGTCAAATGCAAGTAGTGGAAAGTTGCAAAGTGGTGCAACTTTCATTCTGCAATTCATGTGACCAAACAAACTATTCCAACACTTCTAAATAGGTATGTTTATGGTAGGCATGGTCCTTTTTCACACCCAAACACATGGAATCGCTTCGAGTTACGTTCAACCAGATCGATCCCTTAAGGGTCCAAAGTGCAAAATAGCTGCAAAGTTTAGCATGTTGTTACTTGGATACCATGATGATTAGAAAATTCTCATCTAATCCTATGGGATCGCGTTCAGCCCCTCTACAGTAACCTCTCTCAATTTTTGTTATCACCGAGTGGTTTTTCTGTGGTCAATCGGTTACGGATTGATGGAAAAGTGTGGGAAATGGAAGTAGTGGAAAGTTGCAAAGTGGTTTTAACTTTTAAGTTACTAACTAAATGACCAAATGAACTATTCCAACCGCATTGGAACAATGTATGTTTACACTAGGCATAGTCCTCTTTCATACTAACCACATGCGAGTCGCTCTGAGCTTCGTTCCACAGATCGATCCACGAAGAAGGGGTCTAAAGAAGTGCAAAATGGTTGCAAACTTCAACATGTTGTTACTAGAGATACTATGATGCTTAGAAGCTTCTCATCGGTCTGTAGGATCATGTTGGGCCCCTCTACAATAAAATCTCCTTGGTTTTTTTTTTAATCTCAAAAGTGGTTTTCCTGCTGGTGTCGGTTTTGAGTTGATGGAAAAAGGTATCCAAATGGAAGCGATGGAAAGTTTACTTAAGTGTAGTTTTGGCTTTGGATTACGCCTTTCGATGTGATAAACAAACTATTCCAATGCGTTTGAATAGGTATTTTTACACTAGGAATGGTCCTCTTTTCACTTTAAACAAATTGGAATCACTTTGAACTCGTTCAGCAGGATCAATCCCTTAAAGGTCCCAAAAGTGCAAAATGGCTGAAACTTCAACATGTTGTTACTCGGATACTAGCGATCCTTAGAAACTTATTTGTCTAATCCTATGGGATCATGTTGAGTCCCTCTACAATAACCTCTCTCAGTTTTTGTTATCTTGGAGTAGTTTTCATGTGGCATCCATTTTTCAGTTGATGGAAAAAGTGTCAAATGCAAGTAGTGGAAAGTTGCAAAGTGGTGCAACTTTCGTTTTGCAACTCCTGTGACCAAAAAAACTATTCCAACGCGTCTGAATAGGTATGTTTACACTAGGAATGGTCCTATTTTGCACCTAAACATGCAGAATCACTCTAAGCTATGTTCAACCAGATCGATTCCTTAAGGGTTCAAGTGTAATATGTTGAAATAGGCCATTCCACCTATTGTTTAGGCTATCTCTCAGTGATATGGGCCTAATTTAAGTAGGATAGGGAGTAGGCATAAGAAAATAACATTGGTAAAGGCATTGGAAGAGATTACTAATGCTGCCCCTGTTCAAAATTCAAAATTGAGGTCCCTTAAAAGAAAGGCTAGAAGAGGTGAAAAGTAGAAATTGCTTGAAAATAAGTTAGAATAGGTTGGAAATAGGGTGAGGTTGTGGATTTTGATGTGTTCAAAAGGTCTGCAAGGACAAGGGTGGTCAAAAGTATGATATGGCATGATGCCCTAGTTGGGAAAATAGGGTTTTTGAATGAAAAATAGATGTTTGAGGGAGTAAAAGTCAGTAAAGTGAAGAGGCAGAATAATATGGTGGTCAATTAAGTTTGTGTAGGTAGAATGAAGAGTGTTGGAATAGGTTTTGAGGTTTGGGTTTGGGTTTGGGTTCGGGGGTTCGGTTTTCCGGTTAGGCCAAATGTTTTTGTAGGGGGGTTCAATTTGTTTTGGGTTTGTTGGTACAAAAATCATGTAAAAACAAAATATAAATATATATGCAGCCTAGAAGCATGCATTAGGATTAGAATATCACATAACATCATACATAAACAACAAAACCACACATAAAATTTATTGTCATTTAAAACATGCATCATAAATATTCATCATTGGAACTTGAATTGTGGTAGCTTTATATACAAAGTCTATTTATCCTAGGGTTCAATTTGTATGATTTTGAAAAAAGAAGCCAGCTGAGTAGAGTTATCAGTGTTTTTCATAAATCATAAGAATTTGTTT
>VDFB02155367.1:0-11892 GCA_007258455.2 Sequoia sempervirens
CACACAAAATAAATAGCTGATGTTGTTCAGGAGCTTTCAGAAGCTCACACATTAAATATTCTCTGAATCACACAGAGTAAAAAGAAAATTCCCTTCAGACTGTTGTTTTTCAAGAATTCAATTCTAACTGAGTCTTCTCTAGATTTGCAACTAACAGAATAATCTTCCTTCATTCTTTTTGTCTCCAACAAAACATTCCCTCTCAATGACATAAGTTTGAGACATAGAAGACTATATTGTTAGAATATCAGTCAAGTGCAGTTCCCTTAAGCATGATACGATGAACTTTCGAGATGAAAATGCCTCGAGACATGGAAATTTTGTTGAGGAACATTATCTGTTTCATCGCCCTGTTGGAGAATCCAATCAAAAAATTTGGAGAAAAGTGGGTCACATATGAAGATTGAGGATATCGATTCTCTTTCACTAAGAATTTAATTCTTACTCTTCAAAAAGGAATGAAGGAGATGACAAAAGGTAATGTATCTTTCTAACCCATAGATATCAAAGGTTTTGAAGAGTAAGTGGCATTGAAAGCCAAATTTGAATTGATCATTTCAATACCTTTGAAATGCGCAAGTTCTCTTTTGATGCAGTATGAATACTCATACCAGAGCTAATTAAATTTGATCAAACCTATCAGAACATAGATAATGGGATTCCTTTTGAAGACGCTCACCATATTTGTCAATGATTAAAAGAAAGTGACATGAGAGAAATTGGGAATAGAAACAAGTGAAATTTTCATGACTGAATTAAAGAAAACTACGGATCAAGTAACAAGCTTTATTAGATGGGTTTGAAACTGGAGTTGTAACTACTTGCAATAGTTCATCAATAGAGAATTTAAATAAAACACCTATTTTGGATGCAACAATTAAAGGAGTATTAGTAGCTACAACGCAGTCCACAAGGAAAGAATGAAGCACCAAATTAGAATCAAATAAAATCGGGTTTGATAAGAGAAGGGAACCAAATTGATGATGACAAGAGTACAAATATAGTAGTGTATGCAGCACATTGAGCTCCATATTTTAACTAAATTAGCATGCCAGAAGCCTTTATATTTATAAACAATATGGATGGTTTTGCAATAAAGGTCCGTTACAATGAAACTAAAGCGATTTTCATTAAAGGAAATATTTGATTTCCAAGAAACTGTTATATGAAAAATACAAGAAAAAATCAAAAGAAAAGATTCTGATTATCAAGTTTCTATCTCTCTCCAGTTTAATTGTTAACAATACAACTTATTTTTGAAAAAGGCTGCCCTATTAAGTCAAACAAAGATTATTGGAGAAGACATGAAGATTAGGAATATGAAAATTATCAAGTAACAAATTAATAATATAAAATCAAGAAGCGATTACGAGGAGAAGAAAAAAAGGGGGAACTTCTCAAGAAATGGTTACAAAAATGAAAGTTTCCTAGAAAATTATAAATGTGCACTTTGTAGACATTGAGGGGATCTTTTTCTGCTATTCTCAGAATAAGGGAAGGGGCAATTTTGTTTTCTCTTTTAACATAGTTTGTTGTAGAAGAAGTTTGAATCTTTGAACTCTTATTTTGGTATTGGAGAATAAAGGGGATATTTCCAATCTGTGCATTTGTTCATGTTCTCTTTAATTGTAAATGAACATTGTGTCATTGTAGTTATTCTTCATTGTTTGTTTTGTTATATTGAACTGTGTATGCATTAGTTTTGAAGATTTGAATTCAGAATAATTCATTTGTTGAAGGGGAATTTGTTGTTCATTGTTTTCTTGTTTCTCATCTGTGGGTGTTGGGTGAATGGACTTTGTGTCATTTTTTTGCATTCACTTTAATTCTAAGTTTAATCTTTCGCATCTACTTTCATTGTTATGGGTAGGTGTTAGTTTCCTTTCTACTTTCGGGTTAAAAGCATACCTTGAGTTTACATTCATTGCACATCTTAAGAGGGAGTTGTACCTATAAAACTCAGAGGAAAGTTGTCAATCCAATGGCAAATTCTCTAACTGTTAGTGTTGTTTGTTCTTCATTCTGGCATTTTGAGTCTTTTCCTACATTCATTTTCAAAGGACAAATCTGTTTACTAACACTACTTACATCACCATGTCTATAAATATGTCATAATTGACCCTAACATCTAACACTATGAAAAATTGATAATTATAGTTATTTAATATTTATTAGTTATCCTTGACTATCTCTATCTCTCTCTCCCTCCTCTGGTTCACATGCCAATTAGTGTTGATTTTCAATGTGCATTCCATTTATTCAAATTTGTGTTCATTCTTTTTTTCCTTTTTGTTTTTTTTGGGTGTCCCTTCCTCTAAATCCATGATCTCTCTTTGTTGAGGTTTTGGCTTTCGAAATGTTTTAGATCTAATTTATGTCTAGGTTTATAACATTTTAGATTTTTTGAACTTTGTTTGGTATCTCAGAACTAGGGTTTGCTAACCACACAAGGTTTAATCTTCTTGCATATATAACCAGACCAATAACTTCATTGTAGTGCATGACATTCAATTGAGAACTTATATTTGACTATCACTTTTTTTAACACCACAGTAGTTTCCCACTAATCATAAACACACCAGATTTTGGATAAAAACACTTTTTATGCCTGAATGATTTCAAACGACATTTTAATCAATCTCCATCAAAACTTGTTTTGCACAAAATAAAAAGCATAATAAATTTTCAAATACATAATTAGAAGTAGGATAAGTTTTCAAATACAAAATCAAAAATAGAATAAATCTTCAAATTCATACCTAGAAGTATCTAGTGAGGGGATTAACAAGTAAAGTAACTTTGTTAGGTAGAATCCCTTTATTGGAGCTCTTAATACTTCGCAGGCTCCTGAGAAAATTTGTGTTTTTAACATCCACAATGCAAGGACATTGTTAGATCAAGACCAACCTACCAACATAAAGGGGTTGTCACATTCAGGAGATTTCCAAATTTATTTAAGCATTCCCAATACAAAACCCCAGGTTTTGAATACTTTTGCAACGTGCTCTTGCAGACTGGTAACAATGGAATAAGCAATGTGACTTTTTATTTCAGAAATCCTTTGCAAAAATCTCATATATAATGGATATTTTCACCATAACAATTCCCATTATTATATCATTGTAAATGTACTAACATTCTCCCAATGAAAACCATAATTAAACAATAGAAAATATCATACATGATTATTTGAAAAAATGTTAGTCTCCACATCATTTTTTTCAGTTTTGGTTTCATACAACTTTAAGAAACATGGTTGTTAAGCTTTAGCTCTTGCAATAAATGTATCCAACATGCACTTTTTTTAATGATAATTATTTTTTTATTGCTAATATATTGAACAGAATAAAAGCATTCAGCTAGTACCACCTATTTATGGACATATAACGCCACCCTAATATGCATATCTTAGAACATTAAACCAAAAAAATATGTACAAACTTAATTTAATGGTATGCAACATATACAATAAACACCACAAAAAATAACTTAAGATTCCATAGAAGGATTAAAATGAGTAAATTGCAACTAGCATATTTTCTAGTGGCTTTAAAATATACCAGGCCAAACAAAAATCTTTAGGGCATAAATGCCCTACGAGATAAGAAATTTTTCGAAACAAAAAGCATACACTTGAGAATCTCAATATATTATCATTACACAAACCACCTGAATTATCACAAGAAAAGAAATCATTCTTGCAAGATATCAAACAGTTCAACTTTGATTTTCCTGGGATAAACACGAAAATTAATAGGAATTGGGTATGTGCAAGATCATCATGGGGAAAACAAGCCCTTAGTGGCAAAAAAATTAGAAAAATCAGAGTTACAAAACTTGACGTAAAAATGTGAATAAGTTATCTATATTATTTCAAAAATATGTAATAATATAATCTGTAGCAAATTGAATGTAGTTTCGAAACTACTAGGTTTATTTTTTTATAAATCTATTTGGTGAAAATTTGAAATTTCAATGCAGTAGTACTTAAATTTCAGGGAAAAAATAAGAAGTAGATGTTTGTCTGACCACCCTAGCCACAATAAAATGATAATATTTTAGATATTAGTAAAGGATTCATATCTTGATGTGATGCATATATTTTTTAATTTTTTTTCCAAGTAAATAATTAATTATGATTTTTTTATTACAACTTTAAAAAAAAATAGAAACTTGTATGTCTAACCACCTTAACTTGGTCAAAACTTCATGAAATTCAATTTTTATAGTATGCAAAACATAGAATGTGACACATGTTTCAGATTCAAACAATTTGATACCATTTGAAAGGTATAGATGTTTTTCAATCAGTCTATCAATCAGGACTTTAGTCTTAATTCAAATAGAAAATGAATAATAATTATTTATTAAATTCAAAGTAAAACATATATTGGTGGAAAGTTGAGAATATTCTTTAAAAACCCTTTTTGTTTCATCAATTTTAGGTAAAAAATGGTTGTCAACCACATATTGCCACTTTTTGGCCAATCATGATTTTGTACATACCTAATTGAATGAAAAAAATTTATCCTTGATGATTGATTGAGTTTCATTCTGAAGCGTGAATGTGAAATCCTAAAATATCTAAAATGTGGCCCAAATACTATGTGGAATTGAAAGATATTCACTTTTGGCATATAGGTTGAAAGTATGGAATCTTGTTCATACAAATTAGTGAGGTTTAAATAAGTCAATAAAGCAATCCTGTTTATACAGATCAGTAAAACATATCACACATTTCTCAATATTTGAAACATACATGAACTCAATTGCTAGAAGAAAACTACATAGATATTTTAATTAGATCTTTAAAAAAAACACAAATAACACTTCAACATTAATCAGATGTGCCTTAACCCTATCTATCCAAAACCTTCATCATAAGATTGATTAAAAATACCTTAATTAATTTTAGAGTCTTTAAAGTATACTAGGTCAAACAAAAATCTTTAGGGCATAAATGCCCTACGAGATAAGAAATGTTTCCAAATTAAAAGTGCTGGTGCACTGAAGCCTAATCATAATGGCTCCCTACTGCCTCTCCTTTGTAATGACATAATCTTTTCAGTCTCCTCTTGGCATGCATTGGTTTATTTTGGAATCGACTATTTTTGGTGGTAGGATTGGGTTTTATATATAGTTGTTGTTGTGAATGTATTATGTACTAAGTACAAGAAAATAAAGTGATTGCCCCTACATTTGAAATTGGATGTAGCCTTACAGGTTAACCACTATACATTTTTGGTGTCATTTTCTTATTCTTTTTGTGCTATGTTTTAGTTTTTGCAATTTTTTTTTTTTGCATGTTTTATCAATAATTGGTATCATAGTCATGGAGAAGTATTGAGAAGAGATGGAAAACAATTGGGTGTTTGATCCTAGAGTTGGGTGCTTTTATATAGTGAAGAGATAAGTTGAAGTGGGAGTTTCAGATGATCAATCTGATTCCATCATTGAAGAATTTCTTAGTAGTTTAGATTCAGTAGAAAGTATTGAGCAAGTGCAACCTGAAACAAGGCATTGTGTTCATTAGTGGGATGGATGGAAAAATGAGAAGGATTCGGCTAAAGAGGAGGATGCTAAGTTTGTTTCCTTCTCGAATCTTGATGCAGTTGTGGCTGCCATTGGCAAAGAGAAAGAAGATAACTTGAACCAATCACTGGTTAAAGAAGGACATACAGTGAGGTTTTCCTTTCGAGATGAGGATGCCTCCCAAGGAGAGGAGGTTGCAGTCTAGAACTAGGTGAGTGAAGATGAACCTAAGAAAGAGGTCGAGAATTGAGAGGATTACCTAAACAAAGAAGTTGTGATCCTAAAGGAAGATATTTTGATGCTCAGAGAGCGAATTTTCTATATGGAGAAGGAAAAAGACAAATTTGTGAAAGAGTGGGAGTTTTCTAGAAAGAAAAGAAATGAAGAATTAGAGAAGGAATTGGTGAGTTGGATATATTCCTTATCGAACTAGACATTGAAACAAAACAAAAAGATGTTTTTGTAGAACTAGAGCTTGTTGATGTTGATGAAAGAAATTTTATTGCAACAAGAAATGGTGGAGTTGTAGTACTAGAACCTCCTGATGTGGAAGAGGAGGAGAAGAATGATGGATTTTTGGGCAGAGAAGATCAGAAGGAAGAGGGAAAGAAATAATGGGCACTTGAACCTTATGTGGTGGTGAGATTGTAGTGCCAGAACCACCAAATGAAACAGTTGATATTGTTGTGAAAAATGAACAAGGTGGAAAGTTGGTGTCAATAGGAGTAGTATGTGGAAGTATAAATAGTATATTGGATGATCTTGAAAAATGGTTGATGATGGTGTTTCTGATTGTGAATTTTTGAGTGACTTTGCACCTATAAAAAATATAAAAGAAGATATTGTGTTGTTAAGTTTTATCAACTCTAATTTGGTGTGGAGAAGACTAATTCATAGTGTTTGTGAGCAGTCATTGGTGAAATTAAAATATTCAATTGGCCTGGTTCTGGTATGAAATGAAAATGTAGGGGATATCATTGTTCATGTTGCAACAGTGATTGGACTTAGAGTGGGAGATTTTTGGTGGGGTGAAGCCCAATCATAATAGCTCCCTACTACCTCTCCTTTGTAATGACAAAATATTTTCAGTCTCCTCTTGGCATGCATTGGTTTATTTTAGAATTGACTATTTTTGGTGGTAGGACTAGGTTTTATATATAGATGCTACTATGAATGTATTATGTATTGAGAACAAGAAAATAAAGTGATTTCCCCTACACTTGAAAGTGGATGTAGCCTTACAGGTGAACCACTATAAATTTTGGGTGTCCTTTGCTTATTATTTTTTGCAATTTATTTTGTCTACATATTTTATCAACAAAAAGAATACACCTGATAATATCTATATATTATATTACACAAACCACGTGAATGATCGCAAGAAAACAAATCAATCTTGCAACATATCAAATAGTTCAACTTTGATTATCCTTAAAAAATCAATTAAAAAATCAAGAAAATATTTTGATTTGTTAATTATAGTTAAAATATTGATAGATAGTAAAGATATAGATATTAAATAATTATGCAAGTTAAAAGTATAAATTAAAATACACCAATACAGTTTTGAAATTAAATAGCTAGGTTTTGGAAGCTTTATAAATACTGCTTATTAATTAAAAATTAAATAATTAATAAAAAATATAGAAAGAAAATAAAAATAAAAAATTTAAACTTAATCATGGGTATATGGGTGGGTGCCTTTATTCTAGGTATGTGTGGCATGACTTAGCATAGGTGGCAGCCATGACAAAGGAGCTCAAAGACGGAAATTGCATCTTGATGTCATTGTTTCTAGTGATGTATTCTAATGGGTAGCATTATTGCTTGGCATAGTTGGGTTGTACGACAAGATTAGTTGGGATATTATAAGTCTCCTCACTGGATTTTTACTAATTCTTGCATGTACTTCAATGTCTAGGTGGCAATTTTGTTTGAGCCTACAGGGTGGTGGACAAGTTGGCAAACAAGATCATGTACAATGTAATTATGTTTGAGGTGATCTTGGCAATATTGCGTCTTTAAAAACATTGAAGGTGGCTGCAAAAGAGTATCTAGTTGTTTGAAGTTTTTCATCTCTGGCTTTTGGAAGGTGATAATAGTAGAAAGATCTAAATTTGTGGTGCATATGTTGAAAAAGTTGCTCATGGATCTTGGCGTGGACACTCCTATACATCTGGATTGTAAGGTGCAGAAACTTGCTTTAGAAAAGATAACGAACTAGCATCTAAAGCAAATAATGCTGAATATTGATCATCATACGATGATCATGGTAAAAATGGTGCTGGGTAAGGGGCATTTGGACAATTAAGAAACCTTCAGGGTTAACACCCATATCGTCTCTAGGTTTTTGGCCTTGGTGCTTAACATTTGAATGCCCGAAGTGGAGGTGAAGGCTCTTGTAAAAAATATTTTTAAGGAGAATCTTTTGGGTGGTTTGGAGGAGGTTCTCTAAGCGACGATCCCGGGCTTTGGCGCTCCCTTCCCGTGTGACTTGGCTCTCCTCAAAGTTTTAGAAGTTATCAAATACTACCCTCTGATGCTTGATTTGAAAGGTATGGCTTTAGTGCACAGCATAAGCAATTGGTAGCATATGGTGTGAATTTCCTAAAAAAGTATTGTAGATGGTGCCCGTGTATGGCTTCGATTAGGTTTCTGAGTTTGAAGCATGTGCATCAGCTAACAGCTTCAAGTAAATGGTGACAGTGTTTGACTCTCCTTGTCTGGTTAGGGTAGGGTTTGTCTTTGGTCTGTATTATGGGCATTTTGGCTAATAGCCCTATTATAGTGTTTGTTTTGGTGATTCTAAGTATTTTGGTGGTCGTTTTATGGTTATCATAGGTGGGTTGGGGCTTCGGGTGGTCGAATTTTCTAGTTTATTTCAATGGCTAGGGTCTAGTTTTTTGGTATTCCGGCACAACAACACTCTGTAATCTTTTTTGATATTAATACAAAATCAAACTCCTCTTACCTACCAAAAAAAATAATCTTAATCTACTATTTCATAATTAAATTTATAAAACTACTTTTATTGAAAATTATTAATAAAGAAAAAGTCAACCTCTTTTAAAAAGTTATAATTTTTAATGATTTTTAAATATATTTCTTAAATTGGATCACAAATAGATCACAATTCTATCCCATCTTTTCAATTGTCAAAATTAAAAATCATGATAATATACATCTCATTCTCCTCCACAAATGTTACTTTCTTTGATCTTTTGTATGAAAGTTGTTTGGTCTCTTCCTACTATTGCTTTCTATGACCTTTTCTTTCTTTCTATTATTTTTAATATTGCAGGACAGTTGTTCTGTCTTGACACAGTCACACTGTCCCAAGGTTGAGAGAAACGTTGCACGCCACACAAGTCCAGTCAATTTTAACGTATACAGAAAAGTCAGTGGTTGTAGTCCTGCAAAGCAATAATAAACACAGGTCATCCTTCTAGAATGTGATAAGACAATGATGAGTACGTTAAGGGATGAAGCAACCGAAAACACTCCTAGCGCGACTTGGGTGGCCAGGCCCACATCCTCATCAATCAAATCACACAGAGCCTTTTGCTTTCATTTTCATAGTATCCTCTACGGTTCCTGTTTCCATTTGCCTCCACCATTTAAAACAATTTTATTTACAGTTTATAACCTTGGAGCTATAAAATCTACAGAGTGGGCCACTGTCTACAAGCAAGCATGCCTTCCGATGTGTAGCACTCTGAAACAAGTGAATCAGATCCTTTTTACAAAACTTGTTGCTATCCTCCATGTTCTACTATTAGAAATGGTAAGGATATAGTTTGATGTAGCGTTTTAATCCCACATTTGTTGGACAGTGAAAAAAAGAAAGGGGGGAGGAGGCTATAAGTAGAGGTTTTGAAGAAAAGGAAAATAATATATAATGTTTGATATAAAAAATTTATTGTAAACAATATTTCGTTTGAGTCAATTAGGATAACATCCAATGGATATAATTGTGAAACTTAAATTTGAAATCAACTATATGCCAAAGTACTTCTAAACTCAAAAATATTAAGCATTCCCTCCTTTTAGTGCCTATTTTTTTCATTTCAAAGTGATATGGTAGTATAATTCAAGAATTAGTGACCGTCTTCCTATCTTGACAGGTTTTTCATTTTAAATCTTGACATGGTTTTATAGCTACCAATTCTTGGCTTTACAAGAATCACATAGTGACAAGTTAGATTTTTTTGGTCATGGAAAATGAGATGTTATAACAAGGGGAATGGTTATATTCCAAGTGTAGCTAGTTAAACTCGTTTATGAATCTCACTTTATGGAGAAACAAATATAATCCTACCCTATCCAACCTACAATGAAAATCCAAAAGACTAAGGGAAAAAAGAGGGAAGGAAGAGAAGAAAAAAGGGAACACAAGACATGAAATTTTTTTAACCTACACAAATAAACATTCCCAAATTAAAAATTTCCCTATTAACATAAGATTAACAACTTATTTCATTGTCAATTTTACTGCAACATATGACATAACTAGTTTGAGGGTTTGAGGAAAACCACATATTCTATGGTCATAATTACAATATAGACAATAAAATTAATCATCGCCATATTACATTTCTAGAAAATAGCCCATGGAATTCATAAATACATTAACTAAGGTCAAGTGGAATATGTTCACAAAGAATATTAATACACAATATAAGTTTTTATGCTACAAAAAATTAGGAGTCTTAGATAGAGCTATAAGTTTTAGCTTAGCATTTACATATGTAGGGGAAGAAGAATTTTCCCTCCATTTCTCATTGATATTTTTACAATTATGCTCTCTTTTATTTTATGTACATTTTTCATACAGATCTAGTCCCTTGGATTTGGTAAAGATTTCCCTACCAGTTACATGTTGACCATATTAATTACATCACATTCAATTGACCTAATATGTAGATGGAATCTATTCTAATGGATAGGACCACATAAATCCAGCCTAATATGTTTAGTAAAGTCATGTAGATGGACCATCCTTAATCGTAGTCCTAACCAATGATATCATCTATTTGAAAATAGTGTTGGGAAATCCATATCGAGTAACCCATATGGGACAATCATTCATTGGAGATGTTATGATCCTTCGCCAATCAATTATTGATCCTAGATCTACATTAGGGTTATTTAAACAAGCATGAATTAGTTCCATGTCTCTTAAGGAATTTGATGGTTAGGAGGTTGTTGATATCATGTGATCAACATATTTTCCTCAGTCCATCTCTATTTTTTGACCCATATTTATATATATTCATTTGGATCAAAATCAAACTCCATACATGGACAAAGTTCGATTGGTCAAAAATATTTTCATTTGAATTGGATGTAAGTTGATTAAGAACATTTTCATCAGTTTCAATATCTCTATAATAATTTTCATGACCTTTTTAAATATTGAAATGCTTTGTATACTCTCCCTCTATTGAT
Source organism: Sequoia sempervirens (assembly GCA_007258455.2). Lineage (NCBI taxonomy): Eukaryota > Viridiplantae > Streptophyta > Pinopsida > Cupressales > Cupressaceae > Sequoia > Sequoia sempervirens. Next base: position 10,981 of record VDFB02155367.1, read on the forward strand.
TGTGAAATCATAATTTATTTGATACCAACCCATTTTTCAAACAATAATAATAGGTAAATCTTTTATTTCATGTGAAAAAACATTAGTTTGTTTTGTTTTACTTCTCATGAAACTATGATATATGTCCTTTAGATTTATATTGTTCTCTAGTTGCATGTATGACTTAAAGCATTGTGTTGAAACATGCTATCAATATTTTTTCAACTTGTGTTAATTCTTAATGTTCATGTAGTTGTGGACTAAGATCCATGTTATTTAATGTTGAAAATTAGTGTCCATTTTTCTCTAACATCTATCACAAATAGGACCTTCGAGCTTCCAAGAAACCTTCATTTTAGGGTAATTTTTTTCGATAAATATAACAAATTCTCAATGAAACATGTTTGTGTAGTTCATGTCCAAATATTATTTATTAAGTTTTCAAATCAATCTCAACATTTTTGTTGTGATTGTCGGCCTTCATTTTTTTTTTCTTTTTTGTTCACTATAATTAACCTCATTGAAATAATTCACATTTATGTTTACAAAAAATATGATATATTTGAATAAATAAAATAAACAAAATCATTCTAATATAAAATATATATATACAACTATTTTTTAAATAAAAAAAAATAACTTCACTAAATATAATCAAAAAATGAATAAAAATTTAAAAAAAATCAAAAAATGAATAAGTTAAACCAATATAATAAAAAATTATTTCAAATTCAAGTTTTACAATTATATATCCTTATAGGTATATCCATTCCGATTATATCCTAATTAACTCAAACGAAAATATTGTTTACAATAAATATTTTTTATATCAAATATTATAGATTATTTTTCTTCGAAACCTCTACTTATAGCCTCCTCCCCCTTGTCTTTTTTCACTCGACAAATGTGGGATTAAAAACGCTGCATCAAACT
>VDFB02155368.1:0-18488 GCA_007258455.2 Sequoia sempervirens
AGTGAGAGATCATCATCTAGATGTTGTCATTATTCAAGAAACCAAAATTGACTCTGATAAGGTGTGTAAATTCAAAACTAATTTGTTTAAAGATTGTGGTTTTCATGGCTTTGATTTTGATGGGGCGTCTGGGGGTGTTGCTACTTTTTGCAATCCAAAGGTGGTGAAAGGTGTTTCTTTGTTTGGGGAATTAAACCATATAGCTACATCTTTTCAGAATGATCGAGATAAATTTTCTTGGATTATCTCCAAGATTTATGCACCTAATATGAAAAGTGCTAGAAAGATATTTTATGCAAGCTTGAATGGTTTCAAATTGTGATTCTTGGAAGCCAATTGGCTAGTTATGGGATATTTTAACACTCTGATTAATGAAGCAAAAAAGAAAGGGGGTTCCCAAGTTGGTGTTGACAATAGGTTTGATCTTATGAGCTTTATTAATGATCATGATTTTATTGATGTTGATATTTTTGATGCTTCCTACACTTTTTCTAATAGGAAAATTAGTGATTCCCTTATCCAAGTTAAGTTAGATCAAGCTCTCATTTCCCTGGACTAGCTTCTTTCCTACTCTTGTTATCTTTTTGCTTTTACCATGCAGCTTGGATCTGATCACTTTCTAATTTCATTGTCAGTGGACCAATTTGGGAGGTGGAAATCCTTTCCTTTTAGATTTAAGATGTGGTTCAACCACCTAGAGATTAGAGATAGAGTTTCCTCTTGGTAGAATAATGTTGTGGATGGTACTACTATGTATAATGTTTCCAAAAAGTGGCTTTTGTGAAGAACAATATCACACGGTGAAATAAGTCTTCCTTTGGAAAAAAATTTCATGAAAAGGTGGTACTTAAGGAGGAACTTGATCTCCTACAATAGTCTATAAATTTTTTTGGCTATGATCCAATTGTTGCGCTTGAGGAGAGTTCCCTTCTCTCAAAATTGCATAATATCATTATGCGAGAGGAATAGTTTAGGAAGAAAAGATCGAGGGCTATTTGGTTAAGAAGTGGAGATAGTAACACTAGATTTTTTCATCTCTCCACTTTAAACATTGGCTTCTAATTAGATCAATAATATTTTTTATAATGGTCAATGGCTAGATAAGGAGGAAGAGATTAGGCTTGTTGCCTCATCATTCTTCTCAGAGCTCTTTTCTTATAATCTTAATTTAGATCCTGGCTATCAAGAGCCTCATTTGGAAGTTATCCCTAAGATTATCTTTGAAGACCTTAATAAAATTTCATGTTTTATTTCCTCAAATGCAACAAGTAAAAAGGTACTTTTCTCTTTTGAAGGGAACAAGGACCAAGGGTCAAATGGTTTCCCTCTATTCTTCTAGATCTTTTGGGAGATTATTTATAAAGATGTCTTGGAAGCAACCAAGTAGTGTTTTGGCAGCAGGAATCTATTAAAAGAATTAAATTCTATTTTTTTAGTTTTGATTCATAAAAATTCAGGTGTTTTTGCCTTCAATGAGTTCTTCCCAATTAGTCTTTCTAACTCAATCTAAAAAATCTTCTCAAAGTTGTTGGCTATGAGACTTTAGTAGGTTCTCCCCTTGATTATTTCTTCTCAGCAAAATGGGTTTGTTCTTGGAAGGAAGATCCTTGATTCTACTATTTTGGTCCATGAAAATATGTGATCAGTCCTTGTTAATCAATAAGAGGGTTGGTATTCTTTTAAAATTGGATCTTGACAAGGCATATGATTAGGTTAATTGGCAGTTTTAGGTCTATATTTTGAGAGCCTTTGGTTTCTCAAAGAGATTTGTGTAGATTTTTGGGCAGCTTTTTACATTCCTTCCTTTTATTTGTTCATTAATGGCTCTCCAGCCCCTTTTTTGTAGGTACAAGAGGCTTAAGGAAGGGTGATCCCATCTCTCCCTTCTTTTTTATAATTATGGTGGAATCTCTTGGAAGGTTTAATCAAAAGGTTATTATTGATGGGAATCTTAAGGGTTTAAGGCCTTCCTCTTCTTCCCAAACTTTCTCTCACCAACAATTTGTGGATGATACCATGATCCTTGGTGAAGCATATATTGTTGAAGCCAAATCCATTAATTTAATGTTGCAGAAATATGAATTAGCATCGAGGTAGAGGATTAGCTTTCCTAAGAGCACGGTCTTATTTTTTAATACTCTAGAAAGAATGAAAAAAAGAATTGGTCATATAGTATAGTTTCAAATTGGGGCACTTCCTTCTACATATTTAGGCATGCCTCTTTGAACTAATGTGGTCCTTGATTCTTTTTGGAATGGTTTGGTTGATCAATTTAATTCCAAAATTGTTGGTTGGAAAGGAATGTTGCTTAGTCAGGCTAGTCAGATCCAATTTACTAAATCTACGTTGTAGAATATTCCGGTGTATGCTTTGAGCATGTTTCCAATTCCTAGGATGTTCTAGGAGAAGATTGAGGGTATCCAAAAGTGGTTTTTATGATTAGGAGTGGAAGAAAAACAAAGAATGCATCTTGTTTCTTGGGAGGAAGTTTGCAGATCTAAAAAGCAAGGTGGTATAGGGTTAAGAAGAATTAAAGAATTTAATTCAACCCTCTTGGCCAAGCAAGTTTGGAACCTTCTTCTTGGGGGTAAGGAGTGGTCTACAATTTTAGTGAACAAATATCTTCATGGAATTGATAGATTTAGAGATATTTTTTAGAAGGATTCTCCCCCCTTAGGGTCTACTTTATGGAATGTTATGATCAAAGGAAGGACCATTGTTTCTTTTGGTATGAGATGGTCCTTAGGTAATGGTCGGTCTATTCTTTTTTGGGATGATTGGTGGACTGGAAATGGACCTCTTAAGGATGAGATGTGGGCTGCTCCTTTTCGAGATCTTTATGTTCACTCTTTTGCACTATTTGTTGCTAATTATATTGTTGAAGGTAAATGGAAGAGGATTCATGAAGTCCATAGGGATCTTGATCTAATCTTCTATTGTTTATCTTTGATTCATTTATCTGTCTCTTCTCAATGTGATAGGGTGGTTTGGTGTTTGACTTCACATGGGCCCTTTTTAGTGGCCTTTGTATTCTATCATCAAATGAATGTTGTTGGACTGCCTCCATTTTGGGTGAACCTTTGGTTTCCTATGTTAATTCCTAAAGTGAAAATATTCTTTTGGTTTCTTTTTCAAGATAAAATTTAACTATGGATAACCTCTGTAAAAGGGGCTTTTGGATTCCCAATAGATGTTACTCAAGTGTGAGGAAGCAATGGAGGATTCCTATCACATTATTATTGGGTGCAATTTTTCTTTAGATGTTTGGGATCATGTGTTGCACATTTGGAATCTTTATTGGGTTTTCCCTCGGTCAATGGTTGACCTATGGTTTTAATGCCCCTCCCCACAACCAACCCTTCATTGCTTTTTGTTTGGTCTCTTACAATTCCCCATGTGGCATGGGTTTTATGGAGGGTAAGGAATAACATAATTTTTTTTCATACATCCATTCCTCCTTTGAGATTAGTTTTCAAGATTGGTGTAGCCATCAAGGAAAAATTTATTTATGAAAGCACACAAGTGTTTGTTTCATATTTTTATCTTATGGTGGCTAATCAGTGGAATCTAAGTGTTGATATTTCCAATCCTTTGAATAAGATTAAATCCTCAAGAGAGGGTGTGAGGTGGAAAGCTGCATTTAATGATTGGCACAAGGTGAATTTTGATGGTGTTGCTAAAGGTAATTTGAGACCTGTTAGTTATGGGGGAGTGTTACATGATTCACATAGTTAAATTTCTTTGTCTATAGAAATTCCTTTAGGAACCCAAACAAATCACTTGCAAAAGCTTCGACTATCTACCATGACTTAAAATTAACTCAAGAGAATGGGATCAAAAACTCTGGCTGGGATCAAAAACTCTGGCTGGAGGGGGACTCCTTGAATGTGGTTAATTGTTTGAAGAAAATTATCCCTCCCTTTTGGATAGTCAAGCATTTAATTGAGGACTCCATAGCTATCTTAAACACTTTTGAAGATGCTTATGTTTCTCATGTCTTTAGAGAGGCTAATAACTTAGCCAATTTCCTTGCTAGTACGGGGGTGGTCACTCCTAGGCAATGGGAATCTAATGATGTCTTACCCATTGAAATTCAAACTATTGTAAATGATGAACAAAGATTACATGTTTCAAGTGATGGTTGGAGGGTTTCATCCTAGAAGATATAGATCATCTTTGAATAATTGCCTCTTTATTTTGAAAAGACATATGTATTGGTGTGTACACCTTGGTTTCTATGGGAGAGATTTGGGAAATCACCTAAGGCTAGCAACTATGATGTCAACCAATACTAAGGGTATCAGGTTGGCATGCTTTGTGGGTGGTTTGTTTCTCCTTATGCTCTGAAACCTCCATTTTAATCTAACAAATTTCATTTTTGGGGAGATTGCTATAGTTTTATGTGGGAAATTAAGCATGGGGGGTGATAGATGTAGACCTGAGCTTGTGAACTATGAGGACACTAGGAAAACAAATTAGTATGGAAGATAATTGAAAGGAGGCATAATGCCTTTCATGATGAAACTCCATGGTTTTGATTCTCATGTGTTGTAGTAGTTTTTGAATGGCTAGAAAAATAGGATTCTGAGAATCCTTGGAGTGGAAGTTTATCATTACAGAGGATTTAATAGTGGAGGTGTTTCGTCTTTCCACAAAAGGTAGAAAGTTCTATAGGGATAGGCTAACCTCTAAATCTACTATGGAAAATTTCCTAAAAGGAAATGAGAAGGAGAAGATTAAAAATTTGGGATGTGGGGGATATGATGTAAGTTATTGTTGAAGCCCATTTGGAGGGAGGTGGCGATGGTTGTTATGAGATGCTTTACATTGGATGGTAGGTTTTCTATGGTATATGGTTACCATTTCTTTCTTTTCAATAATTTTAGACATAATAGGGAGGCTTCATTTCCATTTTATCTACATTTATCTTTATAAAATGGAATTTTGGAGCACCAAAAGAATTTGAGTAATCCCTATTTGCATGAGGGGTTAATTCTCTTGATTATTGAGCATATTAAGGAAAAATATGTCATTGAAACCCCCAAATTTCATAAAGGGCACAAGGTCAAGGAAACCCCCTCTGATTTTGATACAAGTGATGATTCAAAGGGTGATGAAGAGGAGGATGTTGGGTTTGACTCCCATGAGAACTTCCCTAGGATGATTTGGAAAATCCCTTCAAGAAAAGGGTTAGGAAAGAAGAATCCCCTTTCTAGTCTGCAAGCTCTCATATTGTTTTGGAGTTGGAAGGGGAAGGTAAATATTTTGAGAAGAAAAAATGGATTGTGAGAAAGGAAGAGACACCCCCTCCATTTGGTGTGAAAAGAAAAATTGCATTATGGGAGGAAGAATTGACGAAGGTAGGGAAGAGCTATGTGGATAAATGTGCCCCTGCTTTGGGAAAAGGGAAGGATAAGGTTTTCAAGGCTTTGGAGGTGTCATTGGGAGGCTTGGAGCACGTTCTTGAGGAGACGGTGAAGATGAAAAACAATAAAGATAAAAAGGTTCTTCTTGATAGTGGTCATCAAAAGAACACTAATAAGGTGATTGATCTAAATGAACCCTCTTTTGGAGTCAAGTCAATGGATAGAAGAATTTGAGATAAGGCGGATGCCTCGACTGGCAAGTTTCATTCTATTTCTCAAACTCTTCAGTGTTTGAATTGGGAGTTGATGGATGCTCAAGATGTTGTTCCCTTAGTGAGAGAGGGGACAGGTAATGACTTCTAAATGAAGTTGAGCAACTTAACATAAAAATACATTCTTTGGTCCAGTTTAACATATCTCTCATTGATAGTAACAAATTGGAAATGTCAGTCATTAATAAGGTCAAAAATATGATTTTTTTCCTCAATAGAGTTGCAATTGATGTTGATAAGTTAAAGGAAGAGCAAGAGTCTAGGATGGTGGCATTGAACATAAATTTTTGAAGATTCATGAATATGTATCCACCCTGGTTAATGTGAGCTATGAATCATTGCAAAATAGTGTGGAGGGACTGGCAATGCTAAATTTAAAGGCTAGAAAGTGGATTGGTAAGCCACTACTCAAAGGGAATGATGCACAAGATTTGGAGGTTGAGGCCTTATTGGATGATGCTGATAAAGGTAAGGAGGTTGGTCCTTGCATTTAGACTAGGAGTAAAACAAAGAAAGGTGAAATGGTCTCGATCAAAGAGATAAAAGATGTTGTCAAGATGTATGACAAAATTGCTAGTGACTTGGAGGCAGTAATAATCCTAAAGAATTTGTAGTAATTATTCTCTCTATGTTAGGTTGTGTATTTTTCTTCTTGTTTGTTTATTGTCTACTATTGGTTCATTTGATGGTTTTTTTTTTGCTTTGGGGCTGCTTGGTTTCAATGTTTATGCTTTCTAGCAGCCCACTCCTTTTGTAAAGGGTTTTAGGACCCCTTTAAAACCTATTTTCCCAATAATAAAAAATAATAGAAAGACATGAAAATGACAACATTTTCCCTTTTTACTAAGAACTCATCATTTACGTGTTAATATCCTTGCACCCAACATCTATAAAACATATTATTTTGACTTCAAGCACCTTGGTTTTATCATTTCAGGACTTTAAAACTTATTATCACTAACACTAACTTGGATATATTTGGGTTTTAGGAAAAATAATTTATACCAATAATATTTAACCCTTACACCCCTATTTCAAAATAGATGAAACCCAAAAAAATATTTCTTAAACTTTCATTACAATACATGGTGGACTACAAGCTACTTAGTGATCACTAAGGCAAAAATAATTAATTAATTTCTTCTAGTTAAAGAAAATAAAACCAACCATATGTTAATATTTTCTTTATTTTTTAAAAAGTATTAAAGTTTAGATATTTTAATAGTAAAAATATGAAAAATTAAATTAAATTAAATTAAAAAATGGTAGATTACTCAAAATCCACTTACAGATATTGAAAAGTTTCAATAGAAGGTGTATGAGCTCTACTAGGATTTTGTGTTTTTTGCGGTCACCCTTGGCCCCTTTTGCGTCATACTGTGCATCCTGCACAAGAAACCCATCTTTTCCTATGTGTACGACCACATTTACTACAATTTTTTTTGTTTTAATATGCCTTCAACCGGCTCTAACCCAACAATTCTTGTTGGTGTTAGCAATTCAACGATATTGCTCAATGGCTCCTCCTTCAAGCAAATGTCCCTGAAAATTTGTTCTAAAAGTCTTTCATGAGGTAAGTGCTCTAATTCACTAGCTGATGTGGTTTTTCCTTTATTAGATTTTGATACTGCTTGTTAATGGCTTGAGAAATACACCCTTGTCAGGCATTTTGTTGGGAGAACTCCCCTTGAAAGTGTGCTTAAAGAATGGGTTAACAAGGCTTGGGTCCCTCATGGGGTCCGCCTTGATATGGTCCAAAATTTAACTAGGGGTTTCTTTTTGTTCCGATTTACGGATGTTAATCATGTGCAGGCTATCTTAGCCCATGGTCCCTAGTATGCCCCGTCTTCTTTGTTAGTTTTTCAGGCGTGGACTTGTGACTTTGCTATCTTGGATGACACCAAGTTGTGGGTCCCAGTCTGGATTGAATTTCTTGGTTTACCCTTGCCTTGTGTGCCTATTTTGAATAATATAGCTTCCTCACTAGGGAGGGTTATTTGCATTGAGACAGATAGGTTCTTTCAGGCCTGACCCTAAAAGAGGGTTTGTGTGGAAGTGGACCTTTCCAAAGATTTAAAAGAATCCAATGATATCCAAATTGGAGCTCTTCGACGCACCTATAAGGTCAAATATTTTAATCTTCACAACATGTTTTATAGGTTTCAATCAACGGACAATAAGATTAAGGACTTCCCTTTGGAAGTTCCTCGTACACCTCCACCATGAGATGATGAAAAGCCTCATTCGATGGCTACCTCTACTACCAAACCTGATGCAAAATGGACTACGGTTACTAACCAAAAGAATAAGTCCTCTTGGTTGGATCCCATGACCTTTGAAGTAGTGAAAGATGTTTCAAACCCTTCTCTAAAGGGGAAAGAAGCTCTAGTTGGAGCTAATTATGTTCCACAATAACCTAGGCCAAAAGCTACAACTCGGTCGACTATTGTCATGTTAACGCAATTGAATGTTTCTTCTCCTTTGATAGGAGCTTAAAGCTAGTCTCATAGCCCTTCTCCACCTAGGGAAGAAAGGGAATATGTTCATGAAAAGCAAAGACTTTCCTCTCCTTCCATCCAGATTGGGTTAGTTCTGCCAAAATTTTTGCAAAATCATTTATCTTCTCTAGATGGAGAGAAATTGGGTTCCAAAAATATGGAGGAGTTTAATTCATGAATATCCTCTCATGGAATGTTTGAGGTCTAACAGACCTCTCCAAGAAGTATTCTGTCAGGGATACCTTGTGTAAGTACTCAGGTATTGAAGTTTTTTATCTCCAAGAAGTTAAAATTTCTAGTTTTTTGTTTGTTGTGGTTTGTCGCTCTATTTGGCTAGCTAATAAAATGTTTTATGTACTACTCATGATGTTGGGCATGGTGAAGTTGTCACCCTTTTGGCCCCATGGTGACACTCTTGTGTGGTCGATCATGGGTCTAATCCCACTCATCGGCTTTTCTGGATCCTGCTCAACATTGATAATCATTCCTTTGGGATTATTAATGTCTATGCTTCTAATGATGTTGTGGAATGCTATTTGCTTTGGTGTTGGATTGTAGATTCATTACCAGTTGCTACTTGGTTACTATGTGGGGACTTCAATATGGTGGAGATGGTGTCCAACAAAGATGGTACCTTGCCATTTAGATGGACAACTAGCGAAAGGGAGGCATGGTTTTACATGTGCAATAAACTGGGGCTTTTTGATCCCATTATTGGTTGTCACCATTCTCATTCTCTTTGGCACACTTGGTGTAATTACAAAGCTAGTTCTGACATAATATTTAAGCGCCTTGATTGTGCCATGATCTTGGCACAATATTTTTTCTCTTTTGGTAGTTCCTCTCTCCCAATTAAGCTTAGCTAAGTTGTTAGTGGATGTGACCTTGTCAAACCACTTCCCCATTTCTTTTTGCATTGAATGGGAGACTCGACCGCCTCACACATGTAAAACTCATTTTTTTCTAAACACATCTTTACTCTGTGACAAGCCTACCCTGGCCCATATTCACAGAGTCTAGAATTTGGAGTCCAAGTCAGCTCATCATACAAGTTGGATTAATTGGTGGAATGAGGCAATCATTCTCATGTCTAGATTTCTATCCATTTATGGGTGCCAACTGGCTATATTTCACCGACAATATTATGAGGCTACCACTAATGACCTCTACTCAGCTACTGAGGCTTTGGCGAAAAACCCTTTTTCTCCATCATTGCAAGTTAGGGTGGTGGAATTAAGGTACAAGAAACAAGTTATAGATAGTTATGCTACTAGAGGTGTGCAAATCAAAGCCCAGTTACATTGGCTAAAAGTTGGTGATCATGCCTCCAAAGAGTTTTTTTTGGCTTTGTGTGCCATGAACTCATCCCCGAGCATTAATAAAATTAAATATGGTGTCCAAGTGCTTTCTAAGCTACCTGACATTCTCCATGCCTTTGTGTGTCATTATGAGCAAGTCTTCACAGCATAGGAGCCCATGCCTATGCAACAGCAAGCCCTTCAGGATTATCTTGTTGTTATGCCAAATAAGCTTTCTTTAGCTTAGAAAGTTTTTTGTGATCAAATGTTAACAATTGATGATCTCAAAGAGGCTATCCATTCATGGATGATGACAAAGTCCTAGGAATTGATGGGTTCCCTTGCGAATTCTACAAGGCCCTGTGGGACTGTATTGGGCACGATCTACATCATGTTTACTTAGAAGCTTTTCATTCTAATTCTCTAGGTAACTTAATTAGCAAAGGTAATATAAAATTCATAGCTAAGACTAGTGACCTAAAAGACATTTGCAACTAGAGACCTATCACACTTCTCAATGTCTCCTACAAGATTATCGCTAAGGATTTGTCTCTAAAAATCTCCCATCTTCTACCTTAGATTGTGCGCCTGGAGCAAACTAGGTTTATCAAATCCAGATTTATTTTGGATAATATTATTGTTGTTTGGGAAGGCATGGAATGGGCTAGACATTCCAACCAGAAATCCATGTTCATTAAAATTGACTTTTCCAAGGCCTATGACTACATTAAATGGCCATTTATTCTTATTATGCTGCAAGCTTTGGGTTTTGAGCCCAACTTAATTCAATTAGTTCGAATATTCTTTGTGGATGTTTTAGCTTGTATCACCATCAATGGTCATCAATCCTCTGCCTTTGGACTCTTTTGTTCCATTCGGAAAGGGTGCCCACTTGCACCCTCTTTGTATGTGCTTGCAGATGAGGACTTTGGCTACCTCCTAGCCAATGCAGTTTCCCAATAGCAGGTTAAGGGAATCTCTCTTCCTAGCTATCAGGCTCAGCTTGATAATGGCCATTTTTCTAATGACTCTTTCCTCACTTTTCTAGAGGAAGAATATTCCATTGTGGCAACTCTTGAGTGCCTTAATACCTTTTGTCTTGCTTTCAGCTCTACCATCTAGTGGCACAAAACTTTGTGCTACCAATAATCTATCTTTCCTTCTCTGCCTTAGTTACAACAGTATGGATGGAAGTGGATTGGGCCAGGAGAAATTATTCAATTTTTGGGCATTCCCTTTTCCTTTCAAGTGTCCCCAGTTGAGCTCTGGCAAGTCGTGCTCTCCAGGATCGAGCATAAGCTTTCTTATTGGATTACCAAGCCCCTCTCTTTGGCAGGGAAATTTCAGGTGTGTTCCAAAATTCTTTCGACCACCCATGTTTATTATTCTTCTTGATGGACCCCTTCCAAAGCTTCCTATGGAAAGCTTGAAAATTTGATTAGAGACTTTCTTTAGGCTTCCTCTGAGTCTCACAGAGGGTTTCACCATGTGGCTTAGGAATTATGCTTCCTTCCCAAAGACTTGGGGGGTCTTGGGTTGTTGTCCACTCAATGACAAGGGACTACTCTGTGTGTTAAATGGATTATTCTTGCCCTTTTTGGGGATGAGTCCTAGAAAATTCTTCTCAGGCATGGTATTCAGTCCAACTTCCCTACCCATAGACCTGCCTAGAAGGGGATTGGCTTTCAAACCCTTTTGGTCATGGAAGAACCAATCCAGATTGTTGGGAAATTTGTGGCAAAAAGTATTTGGTGAGCATGGGAAGTTGTCAAACCCTAGCTCCATTCAATTGGCTCTAGCTTTCGAGATGGGATCTCTCTTAACCAACATAATATTTGGTGGTCACCTCTTTTTTTTTGTAATGGTCAGAGCTATTAGCTAAGTTGCCTTGGCTTAAGGAACTCAGGTTTCACAAGAAGGGTATCCAGACCTTGCAATAGATATTTCACAGACCCACCATGCGTATTATGTCGCAGAAAATTTTCCATACCCAGTTCAGACTTCATAAGCAAGACCGTGCTACTTATGAGGGTTTGGTGAATGCTCTTCCTATTGAGATGCTTCATAAATTTGGAATTCATGGGACCAAACCTTAGTGGAAAGACTAGAAGTGGTATCAAGACACCTCTTTCAAAAATTACAAGCCTTGACTTGGTTACAGGTGGCTTTCGCCACATTTTCCTATTATTCAGAATTTGAACCAGAGGTGGCTTCTTCAATCTCCCACCCATGTTTGGAGTAAAATATTTTATGTCACTTGGTCTGTAAGTGTTGAGCCGAAACTTGCCCACTTTGCCTAGTGTATTCTTTTCCAAGGCTTTCCTGTGGGTTCTCAACTTGTTCACCTGGGGGTTTGGGACCTTCGTTGCCCTTTTTGTGGCCAAGCTAGGAATTTTAAGCATCTTTTCTGGTTTTTTCCTAGAGCCCAACAACTTTAGACTTGAATTCATGACTTTTTTCAGCCCTTTATGCTAGAGCCTTTCTCTTGGCATATGGTGCTACTAGGAGATTCTCCCAGACTTCCTACAAAATTCACCTAGCTTTGGCACACTTTTAGGGTGGAAATTCTCTTCAATATTTGGAAAGATAGAAATGCTTTCATTTTCTTACATACTCAAATAGATATTCATGTATCTTTATATGCTAAAGCTATCATTTGTTTTAATGTGCTTCTACAGGTTCAAGTGTAAGCTAACAAAGTTGCACTTGAGGTTGCTCACCTTCAGCGTCTCCTAGATCATTAGGGAAATGCGCCTTGTACTATTGCTCAGGTTCCCACTTCGCCCACCTCTTCTTGCAGTCGGTCTCCCTCCAGGGGCTGACAGTGGAGTGGCTCTACGTGTCCCAGCTCCCAGCCTCCACTTCAACGATATTCTCATACTCCTCGGCAAAACCGCTCTCCTCTGCTAAGGGCTAGCCAGGGGTGGCCTTTTGGCAGTGCTTCGAGGAGTGGCAGTGGTGGTTCTAGGTGGCCCTCTAATGACCCTCCTACTCCTGGCTCTGGTTGGCCAACTATTGGTAAAAAAAATTTGCATCTAGCACTTGCAATCTCGCCCCGGTGTGAGGAAGAAGATAAAGAGAAAAAAGATGCTTATGACGGTTGGGGTCCTCCTCCTAATGTCACTCCAAACCCTGCTAATGTATGGGGGAAAAATTTGGATGACAGAGACCCTCTTGGCTCTGTTGGCACTACTCTAGCTGCTTAATGGCCTTTTTATTTACTTTGTAATTTTGGACTTTCGGGCTTCACCCATATGATCTATTGGTTCTTCTCAGTGCTACCCATTTGACTCTTGGGGTGTGCCTTTTTACCACCCATCCTTTTTGTGAATATGTATCTTTATGTTTAAATTAATATAGATAGTTTCCTATTCATTAAAAAAAAAAAATCAATTAAGAAATAATATGGAATAAAAAAGGTAAATTATTCTAGATGTAACTTCTTGCAAATAAATAGATGGTTAAATCTTTTAAAATTTCTATGTAAGATAAATCATTTGAAAAAGAAAGAGATATGATGATATTGTATAGACTTGAGAATGAAATAAGATTGTACCTAAAATCTCCACAAAATGTGAAAGTGGTAAATCAGTAGATGGGATCTTTGTTAAGCTCTTTGCCTCTGGTATTATGCTATAATCTTCCCATCCGGACATTATAGATACTAAATCACCCTCTTTAAAATTTGGGTGATTTGAAAGTATCACTTTAGCAACTACAAAACCTTGTAAAACCTATATATATAGAGAAAAACAATAACTATGATAAATTATAACTTCAACATTTTAAAAGATTTTATAGTTATAATTGATTTTTAAAAATTATTAGTAGAAAATACAAACTTACTTTTCTATTGTTCACTTACAAACTACAAGAGTTGATTATTTTTGAATACTAACATTATATATTCTTACAATTTTCAAGGATACTACATAGACTATAGTAGTTCATTATAATCAAGTATAAAGTGTGACTATCTCATCTTGTGGTAGTCAAATATCCACTTTTTAGTTTATTTGATTAAGAGAAAGAATCCATAATCATGAATTTTCACTTCAAACATGAAAATATAAATATTTTCTATCTTTATCACTTGATCAAAATGAATTTCATGTATAAATATTAAAATTAAATATAAAACCATATCAACGATGTTTTAAATATAGATGGAGTTATGTTTTTTTTAATTATTTATTAAACTCTTCTACATGATGATATTATGACTAAATAGCACATAATTCCTTGACTTTCAATTCATCATATTTGTAGAGTCCTTAATTTTCCTTCATGTGTTCATGGATCATGGAGAGTCTTGGACTACATAGACATGCAAAAACATTATTGTTTCCTTCAATTTGTACATCAAAAAGATAATCTACCCCTCTCCCATCCTTGAAACATCTTGAAAAATCATTGTCAAAACTTTGTCTTTAATACCTATATCACAATTTTCATTGTGTTATGATTGTCACTTCATGTGTTGTATATTTTATATGACTCTTAGAAGTATGGTGTACAATCATTTGCTATGCTTAATACATATTGTTTATTTATTTTGTCTTTTTTAAAATTCTTTGGAATTTTAATAGTGTGTTTGGATGTTTCCTTCCTGAAAGTATCATTAGAGAATGTTCAAAGAAACATTGAAATAAAAAAAAAAGTCCAGTAGAGATGGATAATCTGACTTAAATATTTTTAATTGTTAATAGTCTCAAAGCTTAATTAGATATTTTATTTTGAATTATTTTTATAATAACTATAAACATAAATTTTTTATTATAAATTCATAAAATATTAATTATGATTTATAAATATATTCCTAAATAAAGATATTGAAGAATACTATACTTATAAATTAATAGAAAATTTGATTATATATTATGGATTACATAAGATGCCATGATTTAATTGGCAAGAATTTGTTAGTATTTGGCAGTTGATCATGCTATACTGTATAGCCCATGGTATACTGTACACTCCGGCCCCCTGTCCTCGCCGGGGTCTGGGGCGGGGCCGGGCCGGGCCCCGGGCGGGGTTTGGGGGTAGCAGCCCGAAAAGTGAGGGTTCAAGGGAAGAAGCCCCTGAAAAGCAGGGGTTCAAGGGCGCAACCCCCGAGAAAAAAATTTTTGCCATTTTTTTTCGTGTCGTCAGCGAAAAAAGGAAAAATCTCTGAAAAAGAAAGAAAACCGACTTTGTAAAACCCTAATTCTAGAAGCTTCTAAAAGCTTGTTAAAAGGGGTTGGGATGGGGGTTACAGTATGATGAAAAACACGATTATTCACAAGATTGTAATAGGTTTTGCACTGGATAATAAGAGTATTGGATGGCTACTGTTTGGTGGATGTAGCCCAGATTGGGTGAACCACGTTAAATTCTCTATGTTATGATTTATTCTGTATATGTTTTAGTTTCTCTGTTTATTATTTAAATCTGCATTTAATTGTTAGATATCTACCATCTCTAACCCTAACAAGTGGTATCAGAGCGAGTTGTGTTTCGATTATCGTCTATAGGAAAGTCTCACGGCTGAGTGAGAGTCTCATGGTTGAGTGGGAGCAATGGCAGATGAGGGTAAAAAGGTTGAGAAGTTCAATGGGTAGAACTATCAGTTATGGAGGATGTAGATGGAGGACTATCTCTATCAGAAGGATTTATGGCGGCCATTGGAAGGGAAAGCCAAGAAACCTGCAGCAATGTCAGATGAGGACTGGGAGATCTTGGATAGAAAGGCCCTTGGCAACATTCGTCTATGCCTGGCACAATCAGTGGCGTTCAATATTACAATAGCAAAGACAAATCAAGAGTTGATGGAAACCCTAGCGAAGTTATATGAAAAGCCTTTCGCTTCAAATAAGGTATTTCTTATGAAGCATTTATTTAATATGAAAATGGTAGAAGGTGGGTCAGTTACTGATCATTTGAATGAGTTTAATACAGTCACCAGTCAATTAACCTCTGTAAAAGTAAATTTTGATGAAGAAGTTAGGGCTCTTTTGATTCTGTGTTCTTTGCCTGAAAGCTGGAATAGCTTGGTAATGGCTGTTAGAAATTCTATTTCTGGTTCAAATACATTGAAGTTTGATGATGTTGTTGGTGTTATTTTGAGTGAGGAAAATCATAGGAAAAGCTCAGGTGGAACATCCACATCAGGAAGTGTTTTGAATGCAAAAAGTAGGGGCAGAACAAAGGAGAGAGGAAACAATTTTGGAAATTGTGGGAAGTCACAAGGAAAATCAAAGGATAAAAGGTCCCAATCTAGAGACAAGAGGGATTGCTGGTACTGTGATAAGCTAGGTCATTTGAAGAAATATTGTTGGTCTCGGAAAAATAAAGATGGAGACAAAAAGGAAGGAAGCAAAGAGGCAAATGTGGTAAGTAATAAATCTGATGAGGATGCTTTGATTCTTTCCCTTGATAATACTGATGATTCTTGGGTGTTAGATTCAAGGGTTTCATTTCATGCTAACCCCCATAGAAGTTATTTTCTTGATTATGTCCAAGGGGATTTTGGGTTGGTTTATTTAGGAGATAACGAACCCTGTCAGATTGTTGGAAAGGGAAGAATCAAGATTAAGTTGCAGAATGGGAATCATTGGCTACTACGTGAGGTAAGGCATGTTCCAAAGTTAAGTAGAAATTTAATTTCAGCAGGGCAACTAGATGATGAAGGTTGTGTTGTTACATTTAGTGATAAAAATTGGAAGGTCACAAAGGGTGCCCTAGTAGTAGCAAAAGGTGTGAAAGTAGGCACCTTATATCTTTGTACAGGTCATACTATTCCTTCTACTTTAATTGTTACGAAAAAGGGTCAATGTTTAGGAACAGTTGCTGCAGTTAAGCAGGTAGAAGATCATGTAGTTGTTGTGGACTCTGAATCAGCACTGTGGCATAATAGACTTGGGCATATGAGTGCAAAAGGTATGAAATTACTTCATTCAAATAATATTTTACTAGGTCTAAAATGTGTTAATATGGATTTTTGTGAAATTTGTGTGTATGGAAAACAAAAGAGAGTTAGTTTTCTCAATGATGGGAAGCAAAAGAAAGATGAGAAATTAGAGCTTGTGCATACGAATGTATGGGGACCAACTCAGGTATCTTCTCTCAGTGGCTCTCTGTATTATGTTACATTTATTGATGATGCAACTAGAAAGGTATGGATTTATTTCCTTACGCAGAAATCTGATGTATTTGAAACTTTAAAAAAATGGAGAAGCTTGGTTGAGAATGAGACGGGTAAAAAGATAAAATGTCTCAGATCTGATAGTAAAGAGTTTGAAGATTATTGTTCCTCTAATGGTATTCGTAGGCAGAAAACGGTTCCAAGGACTCCACAAGAAAATGGAGTGGCTGAGCGCATGAACAAAACAATAATGGAGCGTGCACGGACTATGAGATTGCATGCTGGGTTGCCTTTAAAAATGTGGGTAGAAGCTGTAAACACTGCTGTTTATTTAATCAATAGAGGTCCCTCTAATCCTTTGTGTTGTGGTATTCTAGAGGAAGCATGGAAGGGTAAGAATGTGAGTTATTCTTTTCTCAAAACCTTCGGTTGTGAAGCATTTGCACATGTAGATTCTAAAAATAGAACCAAGCTTGATGCAAAATCAAAGAAATGT
Source organism: Sequoia sempervirens (assembly GCA_007258455.2). NCBI lineage: Eukaryota > Viridiplantae > Streptophyta > Pinopsida > Cupressales > Cupressaceae > Sequoia > Sequoia sempervirens. The sequence continues at coordinate 17,054 of VDFB02155368.1, forward strand.
GTATTTGTTGGATATGATATTGATGAATTTGGTTATAGGCTTTGGGATTTTGAAAATCAAAAAATTGTGAGAAGTAGGGATGTCATATTCAATGAAAAAGTGTTGTACAAAGATCTGTTGATGCAGCATAAGAAGAAAGAAAATGATTATGTAGTGTTGGATGATATTCCCAACAATAATGTTTCAATGGTTCCTCATGCTGGGCAACAACAGCAGCAACAAATACCACAAACTCCTGTTAGACAATCTTCAAGGATAAGTAGACCTCCAGAACGATTCTCTCCCTCTTTGTATACTATTTTGTTAACTGATGCTGGTGAACCAAAATATTATGATGAAGCTATGCAGGTGGATACCAAGGTTCAGTGGGAGCATGGAATGAAAGAAGAAATGGACTCCTTATTTGAAAATCCAGACTTAGGATTTATGCAAGTTGCTGAAGGTAAAAGGCTTTGCAAACAAATGGATTTATAGGCTGAAAGAGGAGGATGGAGGTAAGAAAATATTTAAAGCCAAATTAGCTGTAAAGGGATTTGTAGGGAAAAAGGGTATTGATTTTGATGAGATTTTTTCTCCTGTTGTTAAAATGACTTCTATTCGTATTGTTTTAAGTATTGTGGCTGCTGAAGATTTGCATTTATAATAGCTTGATGTTAAAACAACCTTTCTCTATGGTGATTTGGAAGAGGAAATATATATGGAACAACCACAAGGATTTGAGGTCAAAGGTAGGGAGAAACTAGTGTGCAGATTGAAGAAAAGTTTATATGGCTTGAAGCAAGCACCTCGGCAATGGTATTTGAAATTTGACAGTTTTATGGCTAAGCTTAAATTTCTGACAGATGTAATTACGACCATTGTGTTTATTTTAAGAGGTTGGATAATGACTTAGCTACATTATTTATGCTTATATGTTGATGACATGCTTGTAAATTTAGGTCTAACATGGATCACATAAGTGAGCTAAAACAATAGTTAGCAAAATCTTTTTGCTATGAAGGATTTAAGGTCTCTTGACCAAGCAAATCCTTAGTATGAAAATTTGTAGAGATAGGAAAAGCAGACAATTGTTTTTATTCTAGGCTAATTATGTTGAAAAGGTGTTGCAGAGATTTCATATGGAGAATGCAAAAGCTGTCAGCACACCTTTGCCTAGTCATGTCAAATTGACTAAGGATATGTGTCTAAAGACACAAGAGGAGGAAGAAAAAATGTCCAAGGTACCATATGCTTCAGCTGTAGGTAGTTTGATGTATGCCATGGTATGCACTAGACCAGATATTGCACATGTAGTAGGAGTTGTTAGCAGGTATTTGAGTCATCCCGAAGTTGAGCATTGGAATGTAGTAAAATGGATTCTCAGGTACTTGAGAGGTACATCCAGTAAATGCTTATGTTTTGGGGCTCTAATACTGATTTAAAGGCTATGTTATTT
>VDFB02155369.1:0-12180 GCA_007258455.2 Sequoia sempervirens
TATTTCTCAAAAGAAATATAAATCTTTGGTCAAGGAATATAATAAGGCTTTGAATGAATTGAACAAGTCAAATGAGAGCTACCATTCAAGCTACCCAAAAGACAGTGACTCAACCTTCTTCTTCCTCTTCTTCATTTCATATGTCTACACAAGATAGGGAGACTTTGGCCCTTAGAATTGATGACTTGAAAGAAATGTTCACTACTGAAAAGTATAATATTAGGCAAGCCAAATTGGAGACAATTAGGGTGGCCAATGAAATTTTTAGGGATGTATTTAAGCATAGGGTGACCAAGTTGGTCCACAGGGCTAATGATGTATGGGCCACGTATAAAAACATTCATGAGGAAAATACAAAATATCTGCAAGTACATGAGGCCTTTAGGAATGAGTGGAATAATTGGATTGCTAGGGTAAGTTCTTTGAAAGAAATGATGCCAAAAATAAAGAAGGATCCTCAGGCACCCACAAATATTCGTGACATCTTTAAAACTATTGTCTCAATAAATGATGTAACTACTTTTCATGGAAAGTTGTGAATACAACTCCAAAGTAAGTTGAAAATATTCAAGGAGATGGAGGATTGTGGTATTCCTCAAATATTGAATTCAAAAGGTGAATTGCATCTGTTTGACACCTGGAAGGAAGATTCAGGAGGATTGTTTGAAGCGGCTATGATGAATTTATCTATCACCGATTACATCTTGTTCAATTCAAATATTGATATGATGGTGGGTATTGAAACAAAGATGGATATATTTGTTAAGGAAGCCATGATTTTAATTGATGCAAGGTACTCCTAGTATACTACTAAGATGTAGGATTTATTGAATGTTAAATGGCTTGCTGAAGAAGAATACAATATTTGGTTGGAGAAATATACAGAGTGAATAAGGAGAATAATGGACAGGAGGAGAATAATACATAGCCTAAAAATAATACAAATTAGGCTTTTGGTATAACATGGTAAAATATTATTCTCTCCTTAAACTAAAATGATTAGCACATGGTGCTAATGTGGATTAAATAGTTTTTGACCTTTTTCTTCTTTTCCTGCCTTTCTTCATAAGTTTTGTTGTTTCAATTTTCTTATAGTTGGCATTTTGAGCACACGGAGAATATCTTATAACTTTTGTAACAAACTAATGATGAGTTTTAAGGTGGGACCTATTTTCCACGAAGAGTTGAGGATAATTATGCCTCATGTTTATTTGCTCCATTTGAAGACTCAAGTGTAACTAGGAAGGGAATATAGCTACAAGCGGTCCTATGGGATCATGACATGTGTGCTATCTGGTCTAAGGCTTGTTTTTCTCCTTCATCTCTATAAGAAGGAATTCCAGACCAGAAGTACAGGAGTTAGAAATTTTTTTGAGTTGATATTGTTAGTTTTGTCAAGACAAATACAAAGCGAGTTTTAGAGTCTTTGTGTTAAGTTTCTTTTGGAGTTCATACTTATGCATGTAAGATTGATAATGGTATAGAATTTATAATATAGAGTAATATCATATTCATGGTTATTCTCTCTCATTGTATATGTGTTATGAGTTATGATTGAAAGTGATCAAGGATTTCTTTCATTTGTCTCTATCAATATTTGATGGATGTTTGGTTTTATGCTTGCTGATTGATTCAATGAATTGATGTAATTGCTTGTATGAGATTGATAACACATAAGAACTATGTGCTAGGATATTTGTAAGAAGTAATAACCCTGAATGTCATAGAGGAATGTTGTAATGCAAGATTTCTTGGTGTTATAGGTGCTATTGTGAAAATTGTTATCATGTTATATAGAATGGTATTGACTTCGTGCTTGGGATAAAAACATTGGTTCATGCAAGGTATTTATGCTACACCTCCACTGTTGATTCATTAATTACTCAATATTTTAATCAAAAAATCTCAAGGGGTATATTGTTGTTATTTGTTTTTTTGTATCTACTCTCTCATATTCAACTCATATAACATTGATATAATATGATACCAATTTATTTGATGTATATTATGAGTGATGCTCTCAAAGATATCTTTTATTCACAATGTATTTGATTGTAATTCTCCAAAGTATTTAGCTATACATTATGGGATCACCCTCCTAGGTTTCATAGAGCCCAAAGAGTAGGAATATAATTTTAGCAACTTCTATTCATTCGTTGGCCAATCCATTTAGTATTACTGATACTTGGAAATGGAAAAATCCATAGGTATTTTTAGAGATCAGTTTGGTTCTTAAAATATAACCAACAGATTGGCGACTCTGTTGGGGATTTTGTTAAGTCCAAAGTCTCTAAGTTCAGATCAGGTACAGTCAAAGTCAGTTGTTCCTTGTGAATATTCCTTGTTATTTAAGGAATAATTGGTTTTAAGTTTATTGTATTAGTCCCATTGTACTAGATCTTATGTGTCAGTTATTGTTTCATTCTACCATTGTCTATAAGGTAATGTTTAAAATATTTTCTGGAGTAACAAGTACAAAATCAAAGTGTAATCACTTTTTGTTTCCCAGTATCTTGGGTGGCGACTTTGAGTTCTCTAGTACCAATGTGAAGATTAGCTCTCAAAAAGTAAACAACAAGAAATATTTTACAGTACTTGACATTATGAGGAAGACTAGAAGCTATGTGAAGAAGCATCCTGAGCAAAAGGTAGAATCTAAACCTATGAAGGAAAAACAACTTGAATGGGTCAGGAAACGTTTTGAGTCAAGTAAGTCACTTGATTCCGATCCTAATGTATCTCCTACTTTTCATATTGATATTAGTGCTAGTGTCCATGAAGAAGGACATAATGTTCAAGAGTCTAACATAGACTAGGGAAGTTTTCTAGTAGAAGAAGTTTTTGATAGTGAGAGAAATATGTCAAGAGAGGAGGATAGGTGGGAGTTTTGGGGAAAGAAAAATAATTTCTCTTAGTCTTCAACCCTAGGAATTTGTTCCATTTTAAATGGAAAGTCTAATTTTAATCCAAGAGGTTAATCCCTTGATGAGCTAGTCCACTTTTCTCTTGAGGAAGATCCTGCTGACCAACCTTACTTTACTCCTGCCCCAAGTGAACATGGAGATATTATGGAAAATGGGGAAGATATAAATAATGATATGAAAGCCATTGAAGAAGAGGAGTTAATATTCCAAGAGAAAGAAGAAGAAAGGAAGAAAGATTTGAAAGAAAAAGAAGATAGGATTAGAGCTAAGCAACTTGAGAGAGATGCTAGGAGGAAAAAATTTGAGAAAATGAGAGAGGAGGCCGCAAGGCATAGAACCTCTGAGGAAAATCTCTCTAAAATGACTGATGATATTCCTGGAGCAACAATCTCAATGGGAAATTCAACTACTAACACTTATACAACATCTGTCTCAACCACTAAAGCCTTAGAACCTCATATTATTACTAAGAAAACATCATTTGTAGATCATGGGAAGAGACCTGTTGACCCACCCAAGAAAACTACATTCAAAACCAATGATAAAACCAATACTTCATCTACTAAAACCCCCACAAATAAAGCCAAAATTGATCCAACCCCATCTGACAGACCTCCAAATCTTGAGATACTAAGGTTGTAGTTGGAAAGTGAAAAGCTGTGAGAAGATTTGAAAAAATCTGAAATAATAGCTTCCAATGCAAAAATGGCTAGGAAGATTGCATTCCTTCAAATTTCCACTCATATACCAGAGGCCTCAAGCTCTAGACATACTAATGGTGAGTTACAAAAAAAGAAATCTGATGGAAATACCCCTAGGGGAAGTGGTGGTGGAGATCAAGGAGGTGGTGGTGGAGGAAAAAACAAGAATGATAAGTCTTACTTTGAAGATGATGAGGGAGGTAACAAAGGAGGAGGTGATGGTGAAAGTAGAAAGGAAAAGGATGGTAGCCACTCTAATAGAAGGAAAGATGATGAACACATAGATGATCATAGGGATAGGCATACTAGGAGGCCAGTCCAAGTAGATAGATACCAACTGTTATGTTTCACTTGAATACCTAGCTATCCTAACCCATTTCATAAATATTTCAAGCTTGGTCTAGTCAAATTCTCTGGAAACAATGCTCTAAGTGGTGAAGACCACCTCAAAGCATTCACTAATGTTATGGATGATTTTGAGGTAGAAGTAGAAGATGTCATGATGAATTTATTCATGCAGTCGGTTGTTGAGGATGAAAGAGAATGGTACATAAGTTTACCTGCTGAGAGAATTGGCTCTTGGGAAGAGTTCAAAAGGGTCTTTAGAGAACAATATGGTGACAAGACTGATTTAAGTTTTCTGTTGAATCAATTCAATAATATTGTAAAAGGATCTAATGAATTTGTTGTTGAGTTTAATACAAGGTTCCAAAAGGCTAGAAAAAGATTGCCTCCTCATCTACACTTAAATTATCATGTATGCTTGGTAAATTACTGTAGTGCTTTTGATGCAAAAATGAGTTACCATTTGCTAGATAAGCATCCTCAATCTTTAAGAGAAGCTTTTAAGATAGTAGAACACATTGAAAATATCATCAAAACAACTGGTAAAGTTAGAAGATGAGATGATTCGATACTTTTCAAAACTTCAAAAATGGAAAAAAAGAGTTCAGGCACTAAAGGGGGAACAATTGAAGATAAAATTGATAGCTTCATGAAAATTATCAGTGATAAACTTGAAAGTCAAGAGAAGGCCCACCCAAAGAATTACCAAAGGAATGAAAGGCCTCCTAGGCTGCAAGACCACCCTTACAATACCAATTGGTATAATGGGAAGCCTGTCTCAAATAATCAGAAAAATACCCAAAATAAAGTTTCGCCAGACCCTCTACAAAAGAATTCAAGAAATTTTTTCGAAGATACTCCTTGGTGTATGACTTTCCAAATGCCACATTCCTTGCAATAGTGTGTAGTAGCACAAATGGTGGAAGTAGAAGATAACATACCTGAGGAATGTGATCAGAAAGATCAAGAGGAGGATGATGTACTTATGATTATGGGTGATTCTGATATTGCTTATAGTGAATGTTCTTTTGATAAAGATTCTTGTGAAGTAGATGTTGACAATCAAAGGAAAATTTTTAATGCATATCATCAAAAAGTTCTTTCTGATGAGGATGACACTAGTAATGATGAGGCTTATAATTTGGAGGTGATTGAAGATGGTGTCTCATTAAGAAGACCTTCTACAGAAGAGATTACAAAATATACAACATTCTTAGTTACTCAAGCTAGGATTTCTTATCATTTGAGGAATAAAATTGTTGGAGGTGAACAAGGTAATCATGTCGGTCTGTTCATCAAATAACATAAGGCTAAGGGAAAATAACATGAACCTGATAAAAAAATAGAAGTTGTCAAAGATAAAGAAGGCAAGGGAGATAAAAATTTGGGCCAAGAGAATGGGCAAGTCAAAAGCTACTCCTCGACACAAATTTTTTGCTAAAAAGTCAAAGACATAGAAGCAAGTTTCTGAAGCCATAAGGAAGGATACTAAACATAAGGCTAAGGCAACCATAAATCAATAGAGAGATAATAGCAACAAACAAGGTATGCCTTTAACTGAATTTTACAAGTATACTCTTGTTGACATGTTTCAGTTACTTAGCCAAGTTAAAGTGTCTATACTATTTCTTGAAATGATGAGGATAGAAGAACATAAAAAAAAAGTGGCTCTTATCACTGACACTGCTATAACCAGTAATGATTTAGTGGAACCCACTCCTTCTAAAATAAGTGATAAGGATAAAAAGGTAAGGAATTTGAAGGAGTAATTGTTGAGATTCCCCACATTTTTCTTGGAAATTTTGTAAATACTTGTCCAGATAAGATAGATCCATTTTTTCTTACCTTGATAGTTGGGGGGAATTTCATAAAGAATTATATTATTGACTCTGGCACATCAAACAATATCATGCCAGTTAAAATCATGGATGCATTAGGGTTAAAAGTTGATAGCACTCAGGGTAAGTGTTATGCTATGGATGCTAGAGAGGTCCCTGTGGTAGGTGTGATAAATGAGCTTCCATATAGATTAGCATCTTTCCCTAATAAAGAGTTTGAAATGAATGTGGTAGTGGTTGATATCCCACCTAATTATGGAATGCTATTATCTAAAAAATGGAGTGCATTTATGGGAGGCAATATGTAGTGTGACATGTCTTACGCCACATTTCTCACTGATGGAAGGAATATCCAAGTAATGAGAGAATCTAGGGTCCCACATATGTTAGAACATGTCCTTGAAGATGACACAATTCTTTTCATAGATACTGATATTGGTGGGTTCAAGGTAGAGGAAGGACCAAAAGAGATTGAAAGATGTCCTACACCTATAGAAAATGAAGTTTCAAGAATGTCTGATAAAGGAGGACTATGGAAAATGTACTTTGATGGTGCAAGCTCTAAAGATGGATCTGGTGCAGGGATTTTATTAGTATCACCAATTAGAAAAACTTATAAGTTCTCTTTTACACTATCTTTTGTTTGTACAAATAATGTAGTAGAATATGAAGCCTTGTTATTAGGATTGAGACTTGCTAAAAAACATGGGATCAAAAAGCTAATGGTAATTGGTGACTTTGAGCTCATAATATCCCAAGTAAGAGCTAAGTATGCTTGTAAAAATAACAGGCAGAGGCAATACCAAATTTTTTTTTGGTATTCCATTGAATAGTTTGATGCTTTTGGAATAGACTGGATGGAGAGAGGACATAACAGAGTGGTTGACCTACTGGCTAATATTGCATTAAGCCCAAATGATATAACTTTCATAGGAATTTCAAGGTTGAGATAAAAACAAGACCCTCTATCCCTGACAATGTATACAATTGGCAAATTTTTAATGATGATGAGGATATCCTTAGATTCCTCAAATGTGCTGATAAATATGAAGATCAGGAGATTGATTTTAGTGAATTTGTAGAAAATACTAATGGGAAAGACACAATGCTAGGAAAAGAGGTCATCTAATTGAAAACAAACAAAATCCCCAAAGGCCTTGTAGCTCTTGAAAGGGTCTTTGACAATCAAGATACTAGTAAGGCCAAAATGACAGCTGCTCACCTAGAAGACCTAGAAGAAGTGAACTTGGAATTGAAAATGCTCCAAAGAAGGTTTATATAGGAAAGAGGATGAAACCAAAGGTGAAGGCAATGCTAAGTGCCTTGCTAAGAAAATATAGGCATATATTTGCTTGGTCATACGATGACTTGAAAGCTTACAAGGAGGAGTTGTTTCAGCATGAGATTCCTTTGAAAGAGGATGCAAAACCCTTCAAACAGAAGCATAGACCAATTAATCCTACTTTAGCTCCCAAGATGCAGGAGTTGATAAAGTTGAGGGAGGTTGGTATTATAAAACCTATTCGACACTCATCATGGGTATCCAATCTAGTACCAACGAGGAAAAAGAATGGGGATATAACATTATGTGTTGATTTCAAGAATTTGAATGTATCCTCATTAAAGGACAATTATCCTTTACCAGACATGGAGGCCATGTTACAAAAAGTAATTGGTTGTGAGCTATTTTCAATGATGGATGGTTTCTCAAGGTATAATCAAGTAAAAGTAAGGGAATCTGAGTAGTACAAGACTACATTTACTACTCCTTGGGGTACCTATGTATATGTAAGGATGCCTTTTGGCTTAGCAAACGGTAGTGCCACTTTTCAGAGAGCTATGGATGTAGCTTTCTCAGATTTTATTGATCTGTTTATGGTTGTGTATCAAGATGACTTGACCACTTATTCTAAGAAAGAAGAGGATCATTGCATGCATTTAGAAAAAGGTTTTTTTCAAGTCACTAGAATACATAATATCTTTGAATCCAACGAAATGTGCCTTTGGGGTCACCGAGGGAAAACTGCTAGGGTATATTATGTCCAAGGAAGGAGTAAGGATAAATCCTGAAAGAGTAGAAGCTATTGACAAGATTCCACAGCCAAGAAATGTCAAGGGTATCTAGTCATTTTTTGGGAAAATAATTTTTTTGAGAAGATTTGTAACCAATTTTGCAGAGATTACAAGACCTATTTCCAAAATGTTGAAGAAAGGTGAAAAGGTACTTTGGATTGAGGAGCCTATTCAAGCTTTCAAAAGGATAAAAAAATCTATTAAAGAGGCTCTAGTTTTGAAATTTCTTGACTTCTCTAAACTGATGCATATTTTCTCTTTTGCTTCTTTTCATACTATTGATGATGTTTTACTACAAAAAAATGAGCAAGGTTTTGAACATCCAATTGCATTCTTTAGCAAATCTCTACAAGCTACAAAATTGAATTATGAAACTACCGAGAAACAATCCTATGCTATGGTGAAGGCTGTAAATAATTTTAGGACTTACCTAAAAGGGGCTATAGTTATTGCTTTTATACCAAGTGCAGTTGTGAAGGACATTTTTACTCAACAAGAAACAACAAGAAGAAGGTGTAGAAGGATCAACAAGATCCAAGAGTTCAACATTGAGGTTCAGATTACCAAGTTCATAAGAGGAAAAGGCCTAGCTAAGCTAATGGAAGAAGCCAATTTGGAAGTTAACCAAGTTAGTCAAACTGAAGTAATTGATGTTGCACCTCTCTGTGATATGAAAATATGTTGATGGTATAGAAGAATTATCTAGTATTTGCAAACTTTGAAATGTCCTGCTGATATGGCTGACAATGAAAATAGAACATTGAAATTGCATGCTATCAAGTATGTGATCATTGATAACGAGAGTTGATGAGCCAAGTCTAAGTACATTTTGATCATACTTTTATAAATAGTTTGTTGTTTTTATTATGCTAAAACAAACATTCAGTCTGTTTATGGGATAGATATAGACCTTTTTATGACTTAAATATGATAAGTATATTGTGATAAGAAGTCCCATGATTATTACCTTTAATGTTTTATTAGTCTGATAAATACTTTATGGCTTTTTGTGATCATAAACCTTCCTGTAGCCTCCACTACCAAAACTTCCTGCAGCCATATCTGAAACAATGTTTGCCTTAGTTTAATACTTAATGAATGAATGAATAAAGTAATGGATTGTCTTAAAGGATGAACGTGTTGAGCTAACCTTCTTCCTCAGGAAAAGATGGCGAGATATTTTGTAGGTACCACGATTGAAGGAAGGGAATTCAATTTCTACTTGAAGAATTGAAGACCAAATCCATAAAGATGGGTTCAACAACAAAAGATGAGGAGATAGTTTCAACTCATCCGCCATGCAGGGAGAGTGTTCTAGAAATCTAGGCCAAGCATCTTGGTGGTGCATGAATCCATGATGATGGTGCTTTAAGACTGCTAAACCAATTTGACTTAGTTCTTTCATTGTCATTCACCTCTTTACTTAAGTTGGTTAAATGTAATAAATGCCTCATGTTTTATAAAGGAAGGTTGGTTAGTAGTTAGGATTAGTTTTCAATAAATAGCTCATTCTCCTTCAGAGAAGGGGCTGGAAAAAAAATCGCTATTGTAACACACTTTCAATCTTAAAAATTTAGCCAAGAGATTGTGCCATATACTTGTTTGCATTGAATCAATAAAGCTTATGAAGTTTTTCACCTAATCTGTTGTCTGCTTTTGGCACTACCTAAGGGGGCCCACTTAGGGAACTATCCATACTTTTATTTTGCAAGTTAGAATAGCTGCATTTCCCTTCATAGAAGTTAATGTGATTATTCCTGCAGCTGGCAGAAACACAGAGCTATCAACTGTTCCTGCAGCCACTAGGAGCAGAATAGGTTATCTTTTGAGTTTTTCATTTCCAAGCAAAGTTAAACAGTAAAGTTGTTTCCAATACTTAAATTTCAGTATAAGGCATTTTAGGAATCATGTATGTTTGGAAGGGTGATTAGTGCATATCTTGTGCTGTCCCATTTCAATTTTACGTCCCTAGGTTGATAATTAAATGAGGTTCTTTAGTAGGTCATGACTACCAGTTGTGATGTTCAATCCCTGAGTAGAGGAATTCATGTTCCTAGTTATTGAGCTGATTAAAGAACATTACATTTTTTGTGCTATTGCCGGGGATGGTGTCAAACTAAGAACCTATTATAGGCATGCTAGTAAAGAGTTTAAGATTTCATTCTTAGTATTTTTAATTTAGAATTCTGCATTCCAGCATCTCCATAGTTAGTTTACTTTTGTTGTATGCATCGAAGAAGAGACCAATTTGGAAGATTCCTTCCAGGGAGCATAGATATTGAAGAGATTGAACCGAACCTATTCGAAGATGACCCATATCTGGATGCTGGCCAAGACTTAGTTACTTCATCTTCTTCCTCTGAACTAAGCTTTAACCTATCCAAAGGAACAGAATCAAATAATCCACTTGCTCTTGTAGTTTATCAACTAGGAGCTAATCCAAGAATACAACCAAGAATGGCAAATCCTATTTTTCCATTTCCAATCCCTAACCTACATGACAATAATAACCTCAAGAACATCCCTGCCTCCTTATTGCCAAATTTCTATGGACTTATTACTGAGGACCCTCATACCTTCTTGTTTGAATTTGAAATCCTTTGTAGAAGCTATGACTATACAACCTCAACACACAAGCTGAAATTGTTTCCCTCTACTCTAAAGGAGGGAGCCTTGAGATGGTTCATGGGATTGGGAAGCAATGTAGCTAACACTTGGGATCAAATGAAGACTTTGTTCTTGAGTAAATATAAAGAGTATGTAGAGGAAATGATTTGAGAGGAGATGACATCTTCAAAATTTCACAAAAGGAGGATGAAACCTTGGAGGATTATGTGTTAAGATTCTTGTTTAGTGTGCAGAAGAATATCATCATGAGCTGAATAAGGAATCTCAAAAACTTCTCTTCTTAAGGGGAGTCAATGATACTTGCATGGAGGCCCTTGACCTCATGGTAGGAGGTGATGTCACCCAAAGTAATTGGGATGATATCAAGAAAATATGTCTCAATTACTCCAGAGCAGCTGTAAAGAAGGGAAGGGGGTTTAGACCCTCTTCTATAAAAGGAAGTGGCTTTGGAGTATCTAAAGGGGAGATTACCAATCTCTTGTCTAACTTTAATTAGAATATCATCAATGATGTAGCTACTCAATTGGATACCATGCAAGCTAGAAGGAAGAAAGAGGAAGTTGAGGCAATGTTAGCTGAATATTGCCCCCACTACTGACAAAGAAAGAAAGATTGCCGATGCAAAGAAGTGGCCAATTTGGAGGTACAACATCTCCCTATTGAGTTCAAAACCATTGAAGGAGAGGAGGAAGTGTTCTTTGTTGCTCAGCGCAGGCCATGGGCCCTAAGACAAGGTATGCCTCAGGACCCTTTGCAAAATTTTGGTTCATATAATAGTCAATGGCAAAACTAGTACCCTCCAAACTATGGGCCATACTCCCAACCTCAGTGGAATAACCCTTAGCCAAATGCCCAGCAATGGTCAAATCCACCCACTGGTTTCTTGCAGCAACCGTAGCAGCAATCCATTATGCCACCTCCTGCAGTTAATCAAGGTCAGAATCCAAAACCAACCTAACTACCTGCTCAGGCAGCACCCAATCCAAATAACTAGCAACTGCAATAGCAGTAGCAAGTCTATTTTGTTGATCCTAATCATCAGCCTGCCTATGCTCTTAACCTGAATAATATTGATTTATGTTCAGGAACTGTGTTGCCTACACCATCTCCTCCCATAATCTCAGAATTGCCATCTGAGGAGACTGACCAAGAAGAAGATACCAATGACCAAGCCTAACCAAATGACCCAGTTCAGATTCCATCATTACCTAAGGCATCTGATAAAGTGTCCCCTCCTTTCCCACAAAGGTTGGAAGGTGAAAATGTAAAAAAACAAGAGGAACCTATATTTGACATTCTTGACCAGCTAAAGCATATATGTGTAAAAATTCCCTTGTTCCAAGCAATCAAAGAAGTACCTATTTATAGCAAGGCCATCAAGGAGGCATGCTTGAAGAAACCGAAGAGGAAAAAGAAAGACCCTCAAACTGTCCATGTCATAGGCCAACTCTCTAACTTAATGCTAGGGAAGCTTAGCATCCCAAAATATTTAGATCCAGGAAGTCCTGTTGTGGAGATCAATATTAATGGGTTGCAAATTAAGAATGCTTTAGTAGATCCTGGTGCAGCTATCAATGTCATGACAAAGGACTTGGTTGTAAAACTTAGTATTTCAGACCTAAGGGCTACACCTACAATATTACAACTTGCTGATAGCTCAACTGTCAAACC
>VDFB02155370.1:0-65980 GCA_007258455.2 Sequoia sempervirens
TTTCGTTCTGGCTCGATCGGAGGTCATTTGCAGAATTGCTATTTTTAGCAGTTCTTTGCAGGCAGTGTGGGACCACTGCTATTTTTAGCAGTTTGGCTGTGGCGGCATCAGGGATCACTTCAGAGTTCGTCAGCATCAGACGGAACAGGAAACGGACAAGTGACTGGAGAAATATTAATATTTAATTATATTGATTAAATATTAATTATTTAATGTTTATATTATAAAGTTATAATTTTAAATTATAACTTAATTGATTGCCTTGAGGGGTGCGCCCATCATCAGAAGGGGCCAGTTTCACATTTGATTTAAATTAAAATATTCAGCTGAGAACTATGGAGAATTAAAAAGATTAAAATATGAATATTTTAATGAAAACCCTATTCTTAAGGAAATCGCACTTTTCAGCCTTAAGAGGGTTTTGCATTGGGATTTGTGCCATTTATGTGATTATTGAGTTTTGAAAACTGATCAATTTTGGTCTGAGCCTGAGACTTAGGGTTTCATGTTCGTTTGCCTTGGGGAACGAGCCATCTCCAACGGAAAGCAATTTAGAGAGTGTGGAATACCACTTGATTCATTGCCACAGAGGTTTTCTTATACAGAGGAAACTACAGAGCATCAGAGAAAATCCATACCTTCAGTTACTTGCAGTTATTTGTATCCAGACACCATCTATTGCTTTTGGCGCACCTTATTCAGAGATTTGTCATTGTTGTGAGTGAAGTCCGTACAGTATTGAAGGCAGATCTGACAGGCCGTACTGTACCAGCAGGCCGTACCTCATGAAGAGCCATCCTCATCAAAATAAAATCAACGCCTTTATCTAATGCTTCCAGTTTGCTCTGAAGGAGGCGCCTATATCAGCTGATGAAATTGTGCATGCCAGAGGGAAGGAAAGAGATCATATTTATTACTGCTGTACTGATTTGTACCTTCAGCCGTACCAGCAAATCAGGTTCTTTTCCCAATAAAAATTCTTCTTTTATACATTGTTTCCTTCTGGGTATTATTGTAATCACTTGAAAAGTTGAATAAAGGATACTGGCGTAGTTATTGTTGCATTTCCAGAGATCTTTGATTTTTAGTGAATTTATTAGCATTTATTGTCAAAATCGTACCTTCTCATTATTGCTTCAAAAACACAAAAAAATCTCAAAAACCTAAAAACGTCAGAAAAACTTGAAATATCAGTTAGATCATTGTCAGAGGGAAACCAGGGGTTTCTACATCATGTCTTTATTCCCTTTAAACTGATAAGCTGGTGTATCATCCAACTTTGCATTCCCTAACTTATATTCTATAAATTTTGGATGGAATATAGAAGTTGATGGTGTAGAAGGATCATCTTTCACTTTTTTCCCTTTTCGATCATCTTTTTTTCCATGCTCTTTCTCACTAATCTCCATTATTTCAATCATATTGCAATTGGGCTAGAATACTTTATAGTCTTTCATTCGCCAATGGAACAACCCATTGAAGGAACGAGTTTCATCTTCGAAACATGGTTGCAAGTCCAAGATCCCTTCAATATTCAGTGCCATATGGCCTTCAACTTTCTTAGATCTTCCTTTTCTTGAGTCTGATTTTGATGAATAAGATGAGGCTGCTTCCTCACTTAAGCTCTGGTTCCTTAGATCAAATATGTATTTCTTGCCTTTATTTTTATTGGGGAGTGTATTCTTTTTCCAGTTGTGGTCAACTTCGATTGCTATTAGCCATCCTTGACCATAAATGTCCACAAAGTTTAATAAAAATGTTTGAGTTCTAATAAGTATCTTCTGGGCAATTAAAATTCCTACTAGTTTGATTCCTTGTTAGTCTACACCCACTAGTTGAAAGTTGGAGGCCAAATGGTTTGTTTGCCTAGATTTCTCCAAGTATCTTTAGGAAGCACATTTATGCTTGATCCTCTATCAATGATAGTGTTAATGAGATTCTTTCCAAGTATTTCCATATGTACAACTGCTGCTTTGTTTGTGAGGTTAATTGTCGATAACATTGGATTTATCACTTGATCACTGCATATTAGAGGTTCTGTTAAATCCTCATTTTCATCATGAGCCTTTTTTGCTTTATTGTGCCACTTTCTATTGCTGTGGTGTCAATTGCAGCCTTAAGTTTTGGGTTGCTTTGTAGTAAGTTTAACATCTTGATTAGCACCATAGTTTGTAGTATATAATATATGCAATATTTTTGTTTGACGTTAGAACAATGATGTTCCTTTGCCGTTGCTTGCTTTTGTTGTGCTTGTGCTTTGGCAAGTCTCTCTTTCAATATGTGGTTCTGGATACATGGCCTTCTTGGCTTGGGCTCAAATGACTGCTAATATTTCATTGTTTCTTTTTATATCAATCATGTTCATGCTAGCTTTTTGCTTCAGACATCCTGCATCATCATGATCTCCAATTCCACACCATTTGCACAATATTTTTGTTTTGTTTTGGTTTTTGTGATAGTCTCTTGCAAAATGTCCCCATTCATTGCATTGTTGACATTGTATAATGGGATGCCCTTTGGAGTAGTATTGTATCTAAATTCTACCTCCCTCACTATTACTACTAAATCTATTATTATTACCTTGTTGATTCCAATCATTTGGAGATGTATTCTTGTCAAGTTACCGAATTGAAATTGGGTACGAGTATGTGGGTATGATATGTCGATAGGACATTTTTTGGGGGGTTGGGTATATTCTGGGTACGTTCATATAAAAACAAAATAATCATATATATGCACATGTGTGTGTGTGTATACTAAGTCACAAGGTTCGCTAAATTTCGGCCATGGAGTTTGAAATTTGGTGAACATTAATTCTTTTTATAAATATCGTAAAAAATTGCCTATAAATTCATATGGGTTAAATTTTTTTTAAAATGCGTTTCATTGGATGGCATTTGCAAGGTGATGACTTAAAGTTTAGACTCCCTCATTCCAAGTGCGCGGCTCTTGCTAGGCATTTGCAAACTTGCGAGAATGCGTTAGATGCTATTGTAGGTAGGGTGCTTTTTAGGGTTTTTCATTTTTATTTACATTTTTTTTCCATTGAATATCCATATCCTCCGATCATGGTTTCAACATTTTGAGGGCCTCTCTATCCTATCTTGGCTGACTCTTTCTTCTTGATCCGATGATGCCTAACTATTCCATCCTTCCCCGAGGCTTGTCCCACAAGCGGAAGAGATGATTCTTTTATAAAATTTTATTTATGATTTTTAATAATAGAGTTAATAAATATATTATATTTACATTAAATTTTTATTAAAAACTTTAACATTTAGGATATTTAAATTTAATATTATTGTTTTATTTTTTTAAAAATTAACGTTTAATAAATTAAAATTTAATAAACATTACATCATTAACTTATTAATATTTAAAATTTATTATTATATAAAAATTAACAAATTTAAATATTTAGATTATATTTTTAAATTTATTACTTATATTAAAAAAAAATCAAATTTATATAAGGCGAATTTAACCACGAATTTTTTCCTCTTGTTGAACTTCAATCAAATTTTATTGTTGTCGAACACAAACATGAATTTGAACATTGTGACATAGTATATATATACATCCTAAAAATAGAGTTAAGTTTAGAATATAATGTATCATACATATGCTAAAACAAAACCATTACAAATTTCAAAATTTGAAATACAAAGTATTGATTCAATATCAATTTGTCAAACTTGAATGTCATGATAGATAATCATTATTCAATATTAAAATAATACAATTAGTAATCAACATCATATGGGTCATCATTAGGACTACAACATCATCAGTATTAACATTAGACGATGCAAGTAGATAAGAAGAACCATATGGAACCTCACTACCAGTCAGAATAAAAGTATGCTAGCTACGTGACTCCTAAAAAACTAAAGATTGTGCAACGGAAGAAAGATCTATGTTAGTTCGCTCTAGGTCTACATCCTACAACTTTGTTGCCCCTTGTACTCATCATTTTTGTGAGTAAGAAGGCACAAGTTGGAATGCATGTAAACCAACTTCTTTGCTTTACTTGATGCCAATTAGTTGCACTTCATTGAGTGGATTGAGTATGTACTCCAATTTTGATCAGATGAAGAACTAGCTACCTATTGAAGCAATGTGAGCTCTCGTTAGATTTGTTAAATTAATAAATTGTAAATCAAACTACAAATTTGAAAGTAATACTTTTTTAAATTAAAAAAAATCAAAATTTATAAAGCATGTAAAAAATTAATAAACTTACAATAAATTTTTGATTGCAAGAATTTGGAGGTGTGGTAATTTATGGCCATTGAGGTACCATCAAGAGTGAGCATTCTCACTATACTTGTCATAATGAGTTTAGTATGTGCTTTTGTGAACCCTTCGTTGGCTTTTGCATCACAATATGGTGGCACCCATGTTGGCATAGCAAGGATCTCTTTGCTGTAATATTTGGGGCTCATCATAAAGACAAAAAGATGGAGTGGGGTGGTCATTTTGTTCCATTGCTCAACACAAATCAACTGCATCTCTTTGAAGAAAGTTTCTTTAGGATCTTGTTGTTTTTCATTTATGATGATTTCATTTTCTCAATCATTGAGTCGATCCCATTGTAAACCTCTCCCAATTATTGATTATGTATATTTGTAAAGCAGATCATGCTCATGATGGGCTTAGTGAAACTAAGAAGATATTCCACATGATTCCACAAAGTGTCATCTAGAATCATGTGCTTTACATTTACTGCCCTCTCATTGTTGGATTGCCTTCATAAGGACCAAGATTGGCTGATGACAATGCTAGAAAGCATCTTTTGCACCTTCACAAGTAGTCTCTAGATGATTGTGTTGGATGCAAGTCTAGTCTCAACAACCTATTTGAAAATAAAAAAATAATAAATTAAGACAGAAGAATACATAGTTAATTTTTTTTAAAATTAAATATTAAAGTGAGACATAAAATTTAAAGATTGCATTGTTTCAATTACCTTCAGCAGCTCTAATTGCGAGAATGATCTAAAAATGGCTTGTCACATGTGGTGGCTTATAATGAACATTTGGATCTCTTTAGCCTCAACATAGACTTGCTTGATCCAATCTATTTTCCTACCCAAATTTTGTAGCATGAAGTTGAGCAAGTGGACAACACAAGGTCTCTAAAATAGATATGAGAAGTGTGTCTAAATCAACATACCAGCTGCATTGAAATTCTTTGCAATGTTAATTACAATTAGGAAAATATTTTGAGGACCCACTTCTTGAATGCATTGCATAGGGATGCTAGCAATAAATTGTGCATCCTTCACTTGCCCCTCACAATCCATGACTTTCAAAAACATTGCCCCTTAGGTCACATTGTAATCACATTGATTAATGGTTTATTTCTTACATCCTTCCATCCATCGAAAATGATGGACACCTCTTTTTCTTTCCATGAGCCTCTAAAGGGAGCCAATGAAGTTTCTATATGTTTGTCCTCCATTGACAATAAGGTGCCGCACACCTCATAACCTGGGCCCATGCACCCTTTTGGAGCTTCATTTACTTTTCTCATCATACCTTACCAATACGATGATCAAACAACATTGAAGGACAAACCATTTGTAGAGAGTCATCTTGCATCGGTTTGATCAACAATCTTTCTAGTATTATTTTTGAACACCCTCTCTAATAATCCCTTTGTTTTCTTCACATCAACGGACTGTTATTCATTCCTACCCAAAAACGAGCTGCTCTCTATTACTAACATCAGGGATGACACTATGTTATGGAGAAGCAGGTAGCCGTAGGACCTCCTCCTTTTCTCAAAGTGTGCCCTATTCTAAGGACAATTCTTGTATTTGTTTCTTCTTGCTCTTTGATAAATTCTGTTATCTTATGAGGTGTCATAGGTGCATCATTCTTTCTTTGACAGGCTTTGATTCCTCTTTCAGGAATGGAAAACAAATGGGTTTTCACCAACTATATGAATCTGTAGACCACTGATCACACTCAGTGCATAGCCAAACATATGTCCCTCCACCTGGCATCTGCTGTATCATTCCTAGATGCCTCCATAAAGGTGAATTTGGGTTAAATTTGAAGGAGGGTTGGCCAATGGAGCTAGGATTGGTTGCCATTGTAACAATGTAATACTGTGGGCATGTAGGCTGCAACAAAGAAGTGAGTTAATAAATTGAAAACCTAAATGGTTGTCAGACTGTAAGTTTGTGTGTACTTTTGTCATTTTAAGTTTTGACACTAAGTTATAACAATTATACCTGCTTAGTGTTGTGAGCTGTCAAATTTTGTTCTATGCAAGTTTATAATTATAAATTTATAGGTCGATATTGCAGCATATATGTAAGTTACAACATAATTTTTATTTTTTGAATTTTGAGAAGTATGAAAATGATAAAATTAAAAAACCTGTATTCTATAAGTCTTTCTTGCTAAATTGACACATACACAGGCCTATTTACTATTTAGTTCATGTAGTAAAATATTAATTTTTTAAAATTTGGATTGAATAAGTATGTGCTAATAGCCTTATAGGGAAGTTACTATATGCTAATATGGTTATATCAATGAGGAAAAAAGTAAAACTTGTGCAAGCTGGTTGAGTCAGAAATAACGGAGGCAATAAACTTTGTTTGAAGTTAAAACTTGTCTTTTGCAATTTGCTGGTTTGAGCTTGGAGCACCTTGTCTAAACCTGTCTTTTGCTAGTTTGATTTAAAACTCCTGAAATTGCATTTGAGCAGCTATGTGAATTCAAAAGGAAAAGAACTCATCCATTGTCATCGTTTGCTTTCATTTTCCCCTCTCATGGTGGCTAAAACTCAAGGTATAACAAAACATGCCATCGTCTGGGGCTTTTGTTGGTCAAAAAATTTAAAAAATACTTTGAAAAACCCATCTGTCATTGGAGTTCTGGAATCGCTCTAGAAACACCTTGCAAGCAATGGAAACGATCAGGTCAATGGGATAAAGGGTGAAATGTTTCCAGCAACAAAATCATATACCTGATTGAATCCACAATTGATTTGAATTGGGATCTGATTTTGGGATGTTTTTTACCTGAAATTGGCAATGGGAGAAAGGCAGAAATGTTTTTGGTGGCAAAAGCATGTACCCTAGTAGAATACACAATTGATTTGAACTAGGATCTGATATCGGGATGTTTTGTACCTGAAATCAGCCTGTAGAGGTGCTGAGGTGCTGATTTGATAACTTAGGCTCTTGTTATTTTTTGGCTTTGGTGGAGTGCTAGGTGGATTGGATTGCTCTCTTTGTGTAAAGATCACTTCTGTGCTCTTGCTCTTCAAATTCTACAGGCTCTCTTTTATTAAATGGCTTATTATTTGACAATTGACAAATATCACAAAACATATTCTTGGGAAAATTAGCTTTGGTTTGATCTTCATTTTTGCAATTTGTACACCATAATTCATTAGGTTCTTTGATAGTTTCCTTGTTTTCCTTCAATTCCTTCATCATTTGAAGCATGCCACTTTGTAGTGCCTTTAGATGAACTCTATATTGGTAAAGAGACCAACCTAAAATAATAGGTTTGAAGCTTTGCTACCACCACAAGTTATTTCTTTGAACTTTGGCTCATAAACTGTCAAGAAACTCTCTCAGAAAGGAAATAAATGAAAAGAAGAATATTCATTAACAATTCCACAATTAGAGAAGTAATACTGAACATAATGTTGAGTGAGTATATCCATAGGTAAATGGCCCTCCAAAACCGTTCTTGTCATATCAAATTCCCATAATCTGTAGGTGAATGAGGTCAAACAGAACTATGTTGATGCTCAAGAGAAGTTATATTTCAGATTTCTTAACTATGCTTTCGAAGGGCTTCATTTTAACATGTTACTCATCTTTAATTAATTTGACCGCTCTATTGTACAGTGTGCTTTTGAAGTGATTTGAATTTTTAACAGCTCTGTCGAGTGTCTGCTGCAAAGAGTAAATAGCAGTGAGTGGTAACTCACTTAATTGTATGGGTTGATATTATGTCCTTGCTCTATTAAAATTCTCTCTTTATAATTATATTTCCAAGTGGTATCGTTTTGTGTAATTATGTTTTTATATTTGTCATATCCCATATATATATTTGTACCACTTACCAGTGATGGTCATATTCAGTTTGTGTAGAGTGGGGCAAGGGCTAGGCCAAGTAACAAAGGGGATGGGGCTAGAGAAACAGTATCAAGGCACAACCAGTACTTTACAAAGGAAGACTGACATGGTGGAGGAATAACCATGTGATGGATCAAGCAGAAGTCTGAGCAATCTAGGGTTAAATAGAAGATAGGAGATGGTAAAAAACTAGGGTTTTGCATGATAAATAGGGTTTTAGTCATGGTGTTGAAGATCTCCGGCTCTGGAATATAGACAGATCCCAACAAAACAGAGGCTTCTGCCATGTTTTGAATGAATGAAAGTAAATGAAGAAAAATAGAACAGCTGAAGTACACCATAGTTCACCTAGAATGCACTTTAAGTTTTAACCTATTTCCTTTGATTGTAGAAAATATGTATAGAAAGGTTATAGAATGAATGGTTTCTATTCCCAACTCTCATATGAACACAATGAATGCTGTTTTTGTATTTATATTTGGATACAGTGTGCCATTTCCTTTTTTTTTCGAAATATCAGAAGAGAAATAATTGTGAAGGTTATAGAATGCATGGTTTCCATTCACAAATCCCAAATGCACACAATGTTTTAGTTTTTGGAGTTAAATATTCTGGAGCCATTTCCTTTTTTGTTACCCTAATATCAACAAGGAAATGATTGTATTCAGATTATCAAAATCCCAAAATGTGTATCTATGGAAATCTCATAATCTAAAAAATTAATGCAGTTTTCAGATTTTGCAAATGCTATATGTAGTTTTCATGAGTAGCATTCCTTTTATCAATCTCCCAATCACAAAAGCTGAAATGGACTGCGAATTTTCTGGATTTAACTTCCCCGAGAATACATTATACCAATTGAAATAGAACACTCAAATGTCCTAAGGGGGTTAGGTCACATACCTGAACCCTAGAATCCAAACCAAAGGAAACTGGAGAGTGAATAGAAATGCTGATGCTGCTGAAATGATAATGGATGGCTCACAGCTCCAGTGCCTCCTCAATCCAAGTGGCTTCAACATAGCCTGTAGCAGTAATGAAAGAAGATGAGGAAAAGGGAGAATAGTGAGGAACCCCTGTAGCAGCCTAGAATGGTTGCTTGAAAGAGGCTGAAGATGTAGAATGGTTGTCCTCTCTGTGTGGAAGTATCACAGCACCTAGAATAGCAGCAGGATGTTGGAGAAGAAAGCAAGAGATTGCTGGATCCTGTAGAGGATCATGTAAATTTGATTTGTTATGATGCAAATAGTATGATCCATCAGCAAGAATGATGTCAGAAACATGATGGTATATGGAGATGATGATTGCATGATAAGTGTAAGATAAGGAATAAAGGACAGGTATAATGTACTTTATAGGAAGAATCAAGGTTGATTTTAGGGTTATTAGGTATTATGTATAGCTCCAAAAGAGGAGACGCACAATTGGCTGAGTGACTAAAGTTTATATATATATGATTCATCATGGGCATGGTACCAAGTTACCGACAATGTCATCTACGAGTCATTCATAGTGATAGTTTGCTCTCATGTATTTTATCATTTCCAAATTGTAGCTTTGCTAGCATTTTCCTTTGGCAGAGCACCCTATTTTATAATGAAGAATCTATGTAATTATTTAGTAAATTGCTTCCTGTTTTCTACCAACAAACTGCATTGCAGTTTTCTTAAAATAGCGCTGAAATAGTAAAATGGGGCCAGAATTATAATGGTTGGAAGATAATCTCCCTTGCTATTTAGGATGCCATAGTTTCTGCCGTTTTTACAAATTTTGCTTGCAGATTGGCAACTAAATGTATCTGGATTTGAACTAATTTTTCAGAAAGCTATGCGGAGCTATAAGAAAGATTTAGCAGCTATAAAAGAGACTAAAGTTACATCTACGGAAGAAAAATATGGGGCTTCAAAATCTCAACTGGAATATGACAGGAACATGGAAGTGTCCTTGGCAGGTTCACATGTGTCTGATCATGTACCTGGAACTTCATTAGCAAAAAATTCAGTGGGTAAGTAGTAACGAAGCCATGGTGCTATTATTACAACCATGGAGTAATTTAAATGTCTATTGCTGTTTTGACCTATTCTCTCTTTGTTCTGTATTATTTTGTATGTTGCAGAATGGGCATATGATAAATCCTCTGGATACTATTTCAACGAATCTACAAAATACTATTATGATCCGAACTCTGGCCTTTATTACAGTGATGCAATAGGTATGATTAATGTGGAAAAAGCGAATCACTTTCATGCATTCCATTTTTTTGGATCCTATAAATTTAACATTTTAGAACAGTAGTTTCATGGTTTTTACTTGAAAACAGGAAAATGGGTCACCCAGGAAGCAGCCTGTGTTTCATCTCAACTAGCAAGAACAGAGTTTGATGCTGGTAATTCACTTTTATCTAATGAAGGTGAAGTTGCTACCAAACAGTCAGTTGCATGTTTTGCTACATCTAAAGCTAGTACAAACACAAAAGAAAGCAGCATTAAATCGAAGATTACAAGTGGTCCTCCACCAGGGCCGATCCTTCCAGTCTCTAAGATATTTACAAGTTCCACTAAGGCAGCTCCATCTTCAATCCAGGTTACTAAAAGGAAAAGGGAAGAGAAGACTGGTCGTGTATCAAGTGAAGAGGCTGCAGCTATTGCTGCCAGAGAAGCTGCAAGAAAAAGAACAGAAGAAAGGGAGAAGTCACTGTTAGGCCTATATAAATCCTATTGAATGCAGACTTTGAGTTTCGTATGTAATATACAGTTTCAGGGTTATACATCCTTGTGTATTTTTTATTGTCAATCGTGTTAGGTTGGCATCATTAAAATTTGCAACAATACCAGAAATGTAGTGCTATCATTTTTTCTCATTGTCTACTTTTTTTTAGACTACAGGAATCGGGTAGCCCCCTTATAAACTGCAGTGCGCCTGGTAAACTTTTTTTCACATGACTGTTGATGCTGGCATGATGCGCGCTCCAGTACCACGGGGATAGGGGGGAGACTAGACCTCGTGACCTCTTGCCTGGAACAGAATGCTTTAGCCAATTGAGCTAGGCCACCTGCCCTCTTTCTCATTGTCTACTTGTTCAAAGAAGCTAAAGTATATTTATGGAATGCTGTAAGACATTGAGGGAATAGCCTTGTTGAACTCTTGAGAAAACACTTTGTGCTTCTGCTGCATAATAAGCTACTTCTGAAGGCTCATTAAAGGATAGAAATGATGAAATGACCAAAGAGATGAGATCCATTGATCTCCCTTTGTTGTTCTCTAGATGCATGTATCTTAAAATACCAGCATTTTCTATAGCCATGGTTCTGTAATAACCACCACTATTTTTATTTTTATTTTTTGACAATATAAATCACAACATAAGATTGCAAATATAAAACACTCCGCTGTCATAAGTCTGATATAGAATTTCAATGTGCAAGTGACTGCTGTTATAAATTTTCTTGGAAGATAAACAATTAAATTGATGCTTCATTACATGCAATAAATTGACAATCGTAACCCGACATGAAATACCTTGAGAAACAAGGATAGGGTTTACTGTTGCAGGTCTGATGATGACCCCAAAAAGGGCTGCTATAGGCAATGGGGCAAGTAGTTCTCACCCAACACTTTTCTAACTCACAACCCACACTCACCAATGGACTGTACTGAGGTTGCACCCCTGAAACAACACCTCCAACACCTTGTGAATTGTCTGTTATGAACGTGAACTAGTCTGCAATACCAATCTAAGCATGTATTAGGTCTGAAACAACTTTGGTCATACCCAGAAAATTGTACGGCTTCAATAAGGCATCCAAAACACCAAGAAACAACGCCAAATGGACTGTACTGAAGTTGTTCCTCAATAAAGCACCTCCAACACCTTGTATATTGGCTGCAATGGATGAAAACAAGTCTGATATGCAAATATGAGCACAGGGCAAGTCTGTACTTGACTAGAACAATTTGCACCAAGAATTGTATGGCCTCACAATGACTCCATATGGGTGTCCAAACCACTCCAAACTCCTGCAACTGTCCTCTAAACCACCCAACTATGTCAAACAACAACAAATGACTAATAATAAATGCTCAGAACATACCTAGCAATAAAGAAGATGTTCTAGAATGGTATGGCCAGCCGTGTGCAGGTGTATGCCCCCCTCAAAATCACCTTTAAACCCCTTAAAACTCATGCCAAGGCTTATGAAAGCTCTCCCTAGATCTGAACGCCAATCAACAATGCTGAAAACCCACCAAAAACCAAGCACTAGGCTCTAGGAATCCTCACGCCAACTCCCAGGAATCCTTGCAATTGGTACGACCTTGCATAGAAATTCGTGTTAGCTTATGACCTCCTAACTGAATCCCAACCCGTAAGGAATGAAGACAAATCAATCTTGATTATTTTAGTAACCAATCTCCAATTTTGCAGTGGTACGACTGAACAAGGGCATCATTCAAAGTCACAACTGTATGACCAGCAAAGGAACATCTGAAAACAACCTCAAATCACTACAAATCTCTGCAATAATTCCCAAAAACAAACCTCGAAAGTTTGGGTGTCAAAACACTTTGAAAATCTTCTTTTTGAAACCCAAATTTGAAAAAATGATGAATAACAATAGTCATTCCTATGTAGAATCACTCTAACTAGCTAGGGATCGTCTTTCAGATCCGAAACTAGTAACCAAAAGAGAGTTCTTGTCCTCGATTTTGGAAGAACTTCACAAGTTCAATCTAGCAACATTTTGTTATGTGTACTCTTTTGCATATGAGAAATGAGAGCCCCAAACCTCCTATAGCTTTTTTGTTGTTTTTTTGAAAAACATTTTTTTATTTTTTCAAATTAAATAATTAATTACATGCAAAGTCACTTTAATAAAATATAACACTTAGCAAATATTTTAACATTTAACATTATAAACTTAAGTGTATATTTAAAATACTCCACCCGACGGAAAGCATTGCTAGGACTTACGAAACCAAATATGAGCATGCCAAAATGATATTGAGGTAGTGGAATGAAGATTGGTGCCAACTTGGGAACTTTCTAAAAATAGACATGCTCTCCAAAAAGTTCGGAAAACACACTAGGAGTTCAAAAAAGTTTAAAAAAAATGCCACAACAACCCAAATAACCAATTGAGCTCAATACTACCTTTAGATATAGAAAAAAACTGAACTTGGAGCCTCCAGGAAGTTTGGAGTTCTCCCCAACACAAAACCCAGAAACTGACTAAAAACTCATGAGACCATATTGCGAAAAATGGGGGCATTACAAGTTCTTTTCGACGACCCATTGTATTCTTTGCCAACAGGTGAAGTCTCAGCGAAAAAATGGTTATACAATATTTTTGATTGGTTACTTGATATATAACATTCTTGATTGGTTAACCGTTAAACAATATCATTTGGTTCTTTACTATTCAAATAAAAAGTTATGCACCAAATGATATTCAACATAAATGAAAGAGTGGAAATTCTTTTTAGCTTTGACCCTACTAAAAAAACATTTGAAAGCTGGGAAGGGAATGTTCATGATAGAATGGATCTGAAGCTATTTCATGCTTGTAGCTGGTAGAAGCAACTATTGACTTTTTGGATGCTTGATGTTATTTGACCTGTTTCACATCCTCCACCATTTTTTTGCTCTTAAATAAACATATTTGGATTGCTCTATGTTCAAGTATTACTGTATCTAATTAAAATCGTGTCTGCATTGTTCACAGTACACCTATTAGAAGAAAATTTAGTTCGTCTCTGCCAGTCTTGTAGCAGTGGCACAAAATATGCATTTCTAGGTTCAAATTTGAAGTCAAATTTATGTATAGACTTTGTTGTGAATTTAGAAATATGAAGCTTGACATTACAGGTCATGGGTCGTGAATGAATAATTCATGGCTTATTGCTTTCATTTAGTCTCTATATCATAGTTAAAAACTTGAACAAGAACTCACAG
Source organism: Sequoia sempervirens (assembly GCA_007258455.2). Lineage (NCBI taxonomy): Eukaryota > Viridiplantae > Streptophyta > Pinopsida > Cupressales > Cupressaceae > Sequoia > Sequoia sempervirens. The sequence continues at coordinate 14,061 of VDFB02155370.1, forward strand.
GACAATCTAGTCTGGCGGGGAGTTCCCCAAAAACTTGCCTATCACTTGTGAGTCTTACAAAAAACTTGCCAGGTAGAAAAACATAGTAGTCTGCCCATATAAAAGCACTCAAATTCGTCATTTTTTGCACCATTTTTTTTTGAGCTTCGACCTTTTTTTGACATATTTAAGCATTGGGCAGTTGTTTGCAAGTGTTCTGTGATTTGGAGTGCACATTAACTAAGTTTTGTGAATTTATCAGCCACATTGATAGGTACGTAACATTTCGTCTGTGTTTTTTTTCTTCTTTCCCGTACATTCTAGCTGCTAGGGTTTATATTTTTATTTATTTAATTTTTGATTTTCAGTTAGTTTATTGTAGTTGCTAAGTTTTTGTTTCATTTTTTTCTATTTTGCTAGGATTTCATATAACAAGCACCAAAAGTAGCAAAAGTCTAAGGACCTTACGTGGAAACATGACACAATAGGTACATAGTTAGGAAATGTTATATACAATTCTTGTGGGTTTTGCATGAGAGGAGGCATCAATTACTTCAAATTGCACAAGTCAATAGCTAAAATATCGCAATATCTAATACAATAGACAAAGAGGTTGAGTGAGAGGTTTACATTCTCATTTCATTTTATGAGTAGGAAAAGAAATAGAGAAAAAGAGGACATTGAGGCATTGTTAGTTGTCATGAGTTCTACAAGGTTAGAGGGAGATTTAAGGGGTTCTTTATTCTGCATTGGGCCGTAGATGTGGGGATTTCAAATTGTAGGTAGTCATAGTTTAAGTTTTTTTTTTTTTTTTTTGTTCTTTATAACATTTATGCCGCATAGTTGTCGTTGAAAGGTACTATGTGGAATCGAGGAAAACATCATGAGGCTAAGTTGGCATGTGTGAAATTTTGATACAAAACACTATTAAATGTTGCAACGAGTTTTTATTTGGAGGGATTGGTCACTTCATTAACTATAGTAGGAAAAGGGTTCAAGGCATTGAGCCCTAATGAGTTGAGTGGGTCATTGTTCAAGGATGTGAATAAAATGAGGTTTGGAAAATGAAGGGCTACACTATTTATCTTATTGGTGGATGGATGGTACAAAACACACACTAATCAAATTCCTCCTGGATTTAGGTGGACAAATGGTGTTTTTGAGGTTAGTTGATGCCTTTAGTGAAGTGAAGAATAAGGTGATGCCTACAATAAATTGTTTTTTTTGAAACCTTATGCAATATATTGGATGAGGTGATGATTGAGGTGGTGTGGAGAATGTGTTGTAAGTTGTGCAATTGTATATGTGGTATTTAATAAATTTCTTGATACTAGATAGCATACAATCTTGTAAATCCCTTATACCTCCCATTACATTGATCTTCTCCTTGAAGATATATGCAAACTTGAATGAGTCAAAACCATGGTGGAATATACAAGGAACATTATAAAATACATTTATAACCACATATGAGTCCTAAATATTATGAGAGCACTAATGGAAATGAACTTGTGTGGTTGGAAGTCACACAATTTGCCACCAATTTCATTACATTACAACTTCATTGTCATCTCTTCAACGAATGCTCGTGAATGCTAGGTGGTTGGACAATTCTTACTCAAAGAAAGATGGGAAGAAAGTTTCAAAGATTTTTTTTGATGATTTGTTTTCTCAACACATGGATGTTATCAAGGTAAGTTTAGATTAATTCTCTTTTTAATTTTTTTGATTTTACAATTTGTTAATTTTTTAATTTTTTTTTAATTTCTCATTTTTTTATTTTATTAGGGGAGAGTTTCAAAGATTTTTTTTGAATATTTGTTTGTACAACACATGGATGTTTTTGATAACATAAGCAACAATTTAGGGTGTTGAACCCTTAACACTAAAGGCCCTCGAGGCAATAAAATATCAAAAACCAACAAGGACCAAAAGAATGCAAAGGCCACATGCCAAAGACACCATTATAACAACAAAGTTCAAAGTTTTAAAACATAAAATAAACATAAAATGAGAGAGCACCAAATTAATCGAACATTTTCTCCCAATCCTTGTTGCAAAATTTAAATAGATCCCAATAATTAAAATCGGTGCTTGCTCCCTTGTTGCTTTCTTAAATTTTAAATTCTTCTTTTAGCAAAGAACCTAGGGTGGTTGCTGAATGGTGTATGACCTTTAGGGTACAACACGAAATACCTCTCAACTTCCCTTCAAGGCCATCAACATGAGTCTTCTGTGTAACAACATCCTCTATAGTTTGCAAGCACTTTGGGCAGGTATCTTGGTTAGGTTGTTCAACAAGGGTGGTGTCCAAGTCCTCAGAGTCCAACCACATTCAACTTGGGGAATAGGCTTGAACTCTCAATATTTGCATCCCCCTCCACCTCTTCATCCTTCTTATTGTTGTTTTCTTCATCATTCTCCTCTCTCGTCGAGTCATTGGAAATTTCATTCGTGCTAAAGTTAGGGGTTGAGCGGCTGGCCAACCTGTGAGACCGCCTAACACTCATATAAGGGCTATCTGTCTCCTTTAAAATTTCAAGCACACTTTTAACATCTTCCCTTTCAACACCATTAGTATTCTCATCCTTATCCTCCCCATTTGAATTGGATTCCTCGACAAAAAATTTAACCAAGGTTTTCTTCTTCTTTTTGCATATGGGGTTTTTGGCCCCTATGTTGCCTCGTTTGTGCAAGCTCTTGATGGGGCTATTTTTCAGATCACATATACTTAGTGCAACAAGCTTCTGAGTAGAGGAGTAAGGGATTTTAGCAGATTTAGACTGAGTGAAAGATTTAGACTCATTTAGGGGGTGATAATCTGAGGAGTGGCAACCTTCTTCCCTTTATTAGGCAATGTCTTGGTTTTCTCAATAAAAGAGTTAGCAATGTTCTCAACAGGTGAGCTATCCAACATGATTCTTCTATTAGACAAGCCCTTATAAGTTTAGGTGGATAGAGCTAGATGGAAGTGGTAGAGCCTAAATATGAGCCCCTCTTGGAGCAGGATGGGAGGTTTTTTAGGATTTTTTTTAAGACACATCTAAGGCCTCCTTAACTGAAGACTCAATCAAGGATAACAAGTAAAAAAATCTTAAAACATACTTATTTCTAAAAAGATTAAGCAAAGGAAGATGATAGAAATAAAGGCATTTGAACTGTCCTTAAAGTGTTATATACTTCATAAGAAGGAACCATACCTTGTCCCACAACTGTGGGAGTTTAGCTTTATCAAACCCTGCGTGCAACTTCATCAGAGTGCCCCTTTTTAAAGAACAAGTTCATGCTTTCCCTGTCAGGCACCTTGTTGTGCCTCTTGAGTTTTTGGCCTTTGCAAGACAAGTCAGTAACCTAGGTCATAATTTCCTCATTGACTTCCAAGGAAAAGTCCCCCATTTTAACCTAACATTTGTTCCAAGTGCTCGTGAATTGAATGGGAAAACTCTCATCATTCCCATTGATACATTCAAGAAATGGAGCAATCCCCCCTACCACGTAAATATGCCATAATAGAGGGTCATTTTTAAACTCCTCGCATGAGCTCGATTTCATTCTCACTCTTTCTCCGCCCATAGTGCGAATCCTTGGGTGGCCACATTTTAGCAAACAATTATAGAAGAATCCATGAAACCCGAAAGAAAGGTAGATCAAACATCCAACAATTTTTCAAATTGAATTAGAAATTTCTAGATTTGGGTATAATTATCATCATAAAAGATAATTGAACACAAGTAATATATGTAAATTAGGGTAAAATTATCAAGGTTAGGCAATAATGCATGTAAATCAAACCCTAATAAACAATGAAGTACAAATAAGCATAAAGACATAAACATAAAGCAATATCACCATAAAGTCTTCATGCCATCATTGATTCATCTCCATTGCACTTCTCCATCTTGCTTGATATGAATAATTGCCCTCATATTTGAGTATGCAAATTGGCCTAATGACAATGACAAAGCAAAATATCGAAGATTGTAATTGACTAGAATGCACTTGAATTGATAACTAAGAGATATGATTGACTAGATAGCATGTAGATAGATTGACAATGGATAACATGTAGATAACTTGACAACGGATAGATTGACAATAACAAAATAAATGTCTTTTATAGAATGTCAATTTTTCATGAAGGGTTGAGATTGAAAGATTGATTTGACCTAAGGATCAATGGCCAAGAATGAAAGTTGTAGTATGGAATAGGGTTAGGACAAAATTAGGGCAAATGATAAGGATGAATGGCTAGGATTCCATCAAGGGCTAGAATTAAATGAGATGTCAAGAGATAAGATTTGATGTGGAATATAAGATTGGCACAAAAAAAGAGGTTGTAGGAGAAATTAAAATGAATAATTAAATAATTAAATAATTATTTAATTATAGAAGACATGTGACACTAATTTTTGAATTAAATAATAATTTAATCCAAAATAGGAAGATGACATATTAGTAAGCAATTAAATAAAATTTATTTAATTTAATGATAGAAAAGGCTAACAAATAATTAAATAATTAAAATAATTATTTAATTATAATTGAAAGGTGGATAAAGGATTGAATAAATAAAATTTATTTAATTGTAGTAGAAAAGGGACATTAGTGACGTAATTAAATAAATAAAATCTATTTAATTAATCAAGATAAGAGAAATATAAAGCTATAAATGAACTAATAAAATAATTAAAATTATTTAATTAACAGAGGACTTATGGCATTAGAAAATAATTAAATAATCAATTATCAAGGATGAAAGAGGAAATGATGGAGAATTAGAGTTTGCCGGCCTTAGACAATTTTTAGTGTCCACATTTTGCCCCTCTTTGATACAATGTAGTCTATCACGTTGTGTCAAAGAAAATTAGTCAAAACATGTTCCAGCGTAAACAAGGTGGATCTATGCCCCCTCGTAAATTTTTTACAAATTTTCCAAAATTTTCAAAAAAAATTGAAAATTGTTCCGAAAAGTCAAATTGATAGCCAGGAATGCCGTGGTGACGAAAGATTTAAGTTTCAGGACCTTCGGGGTAGCCAGAATAAGCTTTTAGACCTCTCACAGAGTGTAGCCAACACAAACCCTAGTCAAAACCCTAATTTTGAGAAGGTATAAATGGAAAATTTAGGGGTCAAATGGCTCATTTGTGCATTTTGACTTTGAAAACTGGGGAGCTCTGAGAGAAGCTGTGAAGATGTCAATGCCTGTTCCACACACCGAGCATCGAGGATACCGTGTTGGGACCTTCAGACGATCGAAGGGCGCAGGAGAGTCGATGAGTGCCTTTTAGCCCACTTCGTTAATTTTTAATTTCACACATTTCTAGGACCTAGAAAAATTTGATAGGCAATTGTGTCGTTTGCGGTTCACCGCAAATGCCATCGCGAGTGACGCAATTGTCTGTGCTTCAATACAAGTGATTAGGGCATGTCTAGGTTAGGTTTAGGTTTAGGTTAGGATTGACACAACTGATTTGGAATGACGCATGTGCAGTTTGCAACTACAATGATGCAACTGCTAATGCACAACACAATAGACTAGAGAAATAACACAAATGCATTGACAAGCTACAATTGATTTGTGATTCGATGCAATTGATACCTGTGACGCAAATGCCTAGGCATGCAATGCAAGTGCTTTGTGACAACGCCTATGAAGATTATGCGATGCAACTAAGATTTTGTGATGTAATTGTTTAACTATGTGACACAATTGACTGTTAAGAAATTTGCCCCAATTCAAGATGATTTTTCTTATGCAACTTAAGTTTGATAGGTTTGACTAGGATTTTTGATTGACGAAGTGCTTGCACTTGTGATGACAGGTTGCACTTGACCCTATTTATATGTGGGAGTCTCGACCTGCAACTTACCGGCTACGGGATTAGTTTAGTAGCGCTGAGAGGCACCGACTGTGGCATCTAGGTTTGTATCATGTGACTTTCATGCCTGTTATTAGGGCAAATAGAGCTATGTTGACTGCACTCACAGAGAGATGGCATTCAAAGACACACTCCTTCCACCTCCCGACAGGAGAGGCAACCGTGACTTTAGAGAACGTCTATCAGATACTACGACTACCTATTCGAGGGGAGCGAGTCAGGTATGACTTGGGGCGCGAATATCAGGTACTCCTGGACTATTACATATATGAGGATGTCAGAGATCTGGGTATAGACCGATATGAGATTTGATGGGAGACCTTGGTAGAGAGGTACGATAGGTTTGACTGCATTGTATGCACATTGATTGCCGGGGTCGTTATTCCAGACCGTCGAGGACACGGGTTCCCAGTTGGATGGGGTGAGATGCTGGTGGAGATGGTTGCCAGAGATACAATTTATGCATGGGGGCCTTGCTTATTAGTGATGCTCTATTTTTAGTTGCATGACATAACTTATCAAGATGGATAGTCAATGAGCTGCAGGGTGACACTCCTGATGATATGGGCCTGGGAGCACATCACTATATTTCATCCTCCTGTCAATCGACAGATGGGGGCGAACACACCCTATATGTATATGTATAGTGGGGATGTGACTCAAACACATGTTGGAGACATAGGATATTACATGCATGACATAGATACCATGGAGCTTCGTGTAGAGACCTTACAAAGATAGTGCCCAGTGGCCTGATGAGGATCAACACCTGCCATGGTGCAAATAACATAGATACCCAATTGGATGAATAGTCTAGTCACAACATATTATTGAGATGTATCTGCTAGAGCAGGTATTGAGATAGTTTGGGGAGGTCTAGGATGTTCCGAGGGGTATAGCTGAGTTTTCTAGATCTTTTTAGGAGGTGACACCATGGGGACCTATCATTCTAGTGGCTACAACAGAGCAAGGTATTGATGCATTACAACCAGTGTAGTGGGTATGGAGGGGAGGTTTAACAGATGCCAAGACCATAGCAGAGTATGATGCATGGTGGTCGACTCACATGCTAGTTCCCTATACAGATCCTGATCAGCTAGCACTAGTAGCATGTTGAGGCAGGGGCCCACAAGGTTAGATAGGAGGATGAGGCCAAGGAGACGAGAGGAGAGGGAGAGATAGAGGACGGGGAAGCGGGAGAGGGGATGATGGAGGAAACAACATGGGTGAAGGAAAGGCAGGACGATAAAGGAGACAAAGGGCACAACTTTCTCCTATCAAAGAGGAGAGAGAGGAGGGGAGACAAGAGGAGGATATGGGAGAGGCCGAATGGATCCTCTGAGAGAGGATCGTCCTGGGTGAGGACATGGATATAAGACTGGAGGAGGTGCCCATCAGGGGTGGAGATGAATCAGTAGAGCAGAGGCTAGCATAGATGCAAGGACAGATCTAGGCCTTGGAGGCCGAGGTGGGGATGCTATGAGCAGAGAGAGACGGGTTGAGGATAGAGTGGGACTCAATAGTGATCGGAGCATAGGAAGCAGATCAGAGGGTCATTAACTTCATGGCTGCATGTACTGGATTTTCTGTAGAGACAACACAGGCACTTCTCAGGGTAGGTAGACGAGAGCAGTACTATAGAGACCTCTATGAGGGAGAGGTACCACCCAAGCGTCGTAGGGCGCCCAATGCATCAGTGACCTTGAGTAGTGGGAGATCACATAGCAGGCGATCAAATAACATATCACATAGCAGTGCTGAGAGCAGTGGGGGAGTTTTAGGGCCATATGAGAGACCACACTCAGAGCACAAGTCTTCAGGATGCCCACAACTGTCACCACGATGAGATGAGGGTAGCTTTGGCTAGAGACCATTTTGACATATGTATCATGACACTTGTATTTTGACCATTGAGCCTGTGAGCTCTATTTTGAGATACATTTTGACATTGTACTGTGACATATTTTGAGCGATATATATGATATGGTTTTGGCGGCAAGCATAGGATGTGCAATCTATTGTTATGCATTTATTATGTCATGGATGATTATTCTTTATGATGTTTATGAAATCTATATGATGATGCAATGATTCTATATGTTGATGCCTTGTATGTGATTTCTAGATGGTAGTTGTATGCATTTATTTTTATGATGTCATGGATGTCATGTATAAGCCATGTGATGCTATGATGGACGATGATTATGAGATGTTGTGTTATGTTATGTTTATATAATGTAAATGCAAATATATATGCTATATGATGAATGGTCATGGATTATGACTAGGGATGTAGATGTGACATGTATGCAAAATGTTATGCAAATTGTTATGTTATGTAACATGATGTGATATGATAATGGATGTTTATATTGATGCCTATATGCCACAAATATTTTTGTATTTTCTGATGTAGTATGTATGGTTTAATATGTGCCTATATGATGCTTTTAATATGATTATATGTGCAAGATGTTTTTGTTTTTGTGTGTCATAGGACGTTGTCAAAATGCAGATGGAAGAAATGTTAGCGTGGAAGACATGGATGTTAGTATGGAGAAATGACTTCAATATTTTTACAGATAAATAATAGGCCTTTCATTTAATCATCATTGGGCGGTAAAAATATGACAAATGGACAACAAGCACCATGGTATGACATAGATCAGGGTGTACAAGGTCATCCACTTGCAAAAAATAGACAGTCGCAGACAAAGAATGTCCCGACTCATACTAAAGGAAAAGTTTCCCTAGTCTTTTTGCAAAGACAATCCACAAATAACAATAAAAGAAAAAGAGTCATGAGACATCCCCACCCCTATAAATACTTTATGGGACATCCTCGAGAGGGCTAGTAATGTGACTTAAAGACAAATCGAAAAAAAAGATAAGAAAAAATAGCCCACAAGGTCAACATCCATTAAGAGTGTTTGCCAATAATGTTTTTCGATGTTTGACTGACTAGATATTTGACATGTTGATTGTTTGACGAGGCCTAGTTTCAGAAGAAGAAACATGTCATATAAGATGTCTAGTATGGTTTCAACCATGTGACCACCTATATAATGCAAATGAAAAAGTGTGATTAATGACAATGTTTGGTTTTAGGAAAGACACGTCTTGCATAAGACATAAGTTGACTGGCCAGTTTGATGTTGGTTTGGTATTTGTTGACTGCTTTGACAAATTGTTTGAGTTGACTTAATGACTTGTTGACTTGTTGTCTTGTTGATTCGTGATTTGTTTGATTTTCAGATGAATATTTATGTCTAAGTTGACAATTTCTGATTTATTGCGACTGACTTGACAAACCCTAAAGGACCAACCTAGGTGGCCTCGAGGGCTCATCGACTGATGACCTTACCTACGTAACCATGTGTAGAGACCTCATAGTTCGACATGACCTGACTTTGTGTTATTGACCAAGGAATGAATCATGATTTGACTTTATTTGACAAAATCTTAAGGGACTGACCTAATGCCTTAGGGGCCCATCGACAGATGGCCTTCCCTATGTTATACACACAAAGGCGTTGTAGTTCAACTGGACTTGGACTAACGAGACTGACTTTGACTTTTTTTTGGGGATTTTTGTAAGTTATTTGGATGTTTTTGTGTTTTTGACATGTTTTGATTTCTTTTTGGATTTTTGAGGTTTTATGACTTTTTTGGCTTTTTTGACGTTTTATGACAATGTGTTTGACCTCAAGTGTAGAATCCCCTAAAGACGTAAGTTAAGTACTTGCCCCCGGTCGAGATGAGACCAATTTATTAGGGATGGAATGGGAAAATTTTATTGCTGATGGATATGGGCAGGCGAAAGGATGCACAATGTTAATCATTCCAAGTTGTGGAAAGGATGTCAAGACATTATTATGAATGATATGGGAAGGGCGAATGATGTGAAAAGTCAGATTGGAATGATGGTAGATGACATAGCAAAGGTTAACTACATATGGCGCCTGTTTGGTAAGTTTTCACCATGGTACTTATCCAAAGTGCCAACGAAGTGGTTTTCACTATTGGACGAATTATTTTTCCTTACTATTTTCTTGTTTTTTTTTGTCGCCAAGAGGCCTGTTTGCCAGGTTTTCATCAAGGTAACAATTTTTTTTTTTTTTTTGATTTTTTTGTATTTTTATGGTTATGACAAGACTTTCAGAAGCTGTGTAAAACTGATAAGTCATGACTATGCATTGACCTTGTTCGGATGATCGTGCTGGACAAAAGGACCTGATTCGAACGTGAAATGTAAGTGGAAAATATGAAGGATGATGGAAGTGGTAGATGAAAGAGGCTATGGTACGATCCTTAATGTGCACACTACGTGGGCCACCAGGCTTCAGGCGAAAAAGAGTTTGGGCCACCAATGAGCTAGAGTACGTGAAGGGGTCATCGTCAAAGGTACATTGAAAGACATTGCCGATGGAGGTGGAATGATATGACATATGTGTGAATATGGGAATATTGAATGGGATGTATGGAATGAGTGAAAGTGACGAGGATAGAGACCTTGGACCAACAAGCTCTTTGTTTGTCATTTTTCTTTGATAGATGCCCTTGGTAATTTTTGATGGGGAGGCATACTTGGAGACCAATGCTTTCTGGCTTTCACTTTTGACTTGTATTTTTGCTTTGTCCAATAGATTTTTATTTTGACTAGAGGACTTATCTGGATATTCTTTTCTTTTCATTATATCTTTTGATTCTTGATCTCCTTTTAAAGAGGGCATTTTCATCTTTGATTCTTGAGATTTTCCCTTGTCCTTGCCTTGAGATATGACTTGTTTGATCCATGTTTATGATGCAGATGGGCATAAGTGAGATGAATGAGGTGGATGGAGTGGAAAAAGTGTTTGGTGGATGGGAGAGTAAAATTATCAAGGTTAGGCAATTATGCATGTAAATCAAACCCTAATAAACAATGAAGTACAAATAAGCATAAAGACATAAACATAAAGCAATATCACCATAAAGTCCATGCCATCATTGATTCACCTCCATTGCACTTCTCCATCTTGATTGATACGAATAATTTCCCTCAAATTTGAGTATGCAGATAGGCCTAATGACAATGACAAAGAAAAATATTAAAGATTGTAATTGACTATAATGCACTTGACTTGATAACTAAGAGATATGATTGAATAGATAACATTGTAAGGAAAGCTTAGGTGTAGAACAAACTCTCCTAACGTCAAAACCTCAGGGAAGAATGCAGAGGTGACTTTAAATTTTACAATTACAGTTCAATTAAGATACTCATCAAAGAAATAACAGAAATAGAGAAATGAACATACACAATTGGACACCAGATTTACGTGGGAAAACCCTTACGGGAGAAAAACCCACCACACCAAGAAAATCCTCTTTGTATTTCAGTAAACAAAATTACATACAAAGTACAGACTTCACTTTCAGATATTAATTTACAACAGCAACATTTCCTTGATCAACCTTGTACCGAACATCACAGTTACAATGCTCTCAGAATTGAATTCATACACACTAATCAAATCGTGTTCAATCTAAATAACCCTTTCATTCTCTTGAACTGTTCATCGTCATCTGCCATTGCCCAACATAGTCATTTTCCTCATAGTTTGTTCATCTCCCACACAGGAAGGGTTGCAACAGTCCGAATGCTAACGGTTTACATTTCGCATCCCTAATTGGTCAAAAATAGACCACATAGGATTGGCATTTGGTCAAGGCGTTCAAACTGTATTGCATGTTGGTGATACACTAGGCCATGTCTCCTTGATGCCACAATGCCCGATCATAGAACCATCGACAAGACCATCGCTATCGGCGAAACATCATACCGAACACAAATCCAGCTTGTGCAGAACTATCGACAAGAGTTTCGCTATCGGTAAGAGTATTATAGAACTTTATGTCATATCGATGTTCATACCCGTCAACGAGAGGAAAACCATCGGCAAGAGTTCTCACCAAAAACACCTGTCTGTCGGTGAGACCAACAGTCATCGATAGGAGATCACACCGAAGGCATACCCGATAGTTCATATTACTCCGACTAGTCTATCGGCAAGAGGTTACACCGAAGTTCATCGCGTGGAGATCCATTAGCAGTCCACAAATAATTTCGTTGGCGAGAGGAATGCTATCGCCAAGAGGTCATAACGATCACATAATAGTCGGTGAGAGAAAAGCTATCGCCAAGAGTTCATACCGAAAGCTAAACTATTGGCGAGACCTCCACTGTCACTTAGACTCTTATCGAGCCTTCATGTTACCCCGATGAAATTCTTGTGAATAACCGTCGGCGAGACATACTCTGTCGGAATGAGTTATTCCGAACGTTCAAGCCTCTCCTCGATGACTTCTGTCGCCACGAGTCTCCTCGATAACCATTAGAAACCAACCCGCCAGAACCAAAGTCTCAGCAATCTAAGCACTTCAAATGTTTAGAACACAACTGTTAGTCAGTAAGACTTCCAAAGGGTCTCACCGATTTTCCCCTTTCAGGAGTTTCATGCCAGCAAGCTTGAGGCACATTTTCCAACAATCTCCCACTTGACGAAGATCTTACTAACACCTCTAGAGCATAACAAAACTACTGAAATTCATGGGCACTGAGGCCCATCGAACTGGCACACCACCTGAACTTGTTTGTGTTCACTAGCTTTGTCAATGCATCTGCAACATTTTCCAAAGTATCCACTTTTTCTAAAGAGACCTTTCCATCCTCCACCATATCTCATACAAAATGATACTGCACATCAATATGTTTCGTCCTGGCATGGAAAGTAGGATTTTTCGCCAAACAAATAGCACTCTGACTGTCATAGTAAATTGTAATTTTCCCTGCATCAAACCCAATGTTAGAATGCAAATGTTTTAACCAGATTTTTTCTTTACAGGAATGTGTTGCTGCCATTTATTCTACCTCTGTAGTGGACAAAGTGACTACAACCTACTGCTTACTCATCCAACTAACTGCACCACCATTCAACATGAAAATATATCCACTGGTGGATCTTCTGCTATCAATTTCCCCTGCCCAATCAGAATCCACATAGCCTCGAATGTTGAGAGTTCTCTGTGATTCAACCAAATTTTCATGGTAACACAAAGCATATTCTGAAGTGCCCTTCAGATATCTAAACACTCTTTTAATAGCATCCCAATGTGTCCTAGGATTTTCCATAAAACGACTAAGAACTCCCATTGCTTGGGCAATGTCTGGCCTTGTACAAACCATTGCATACATTAAACTACCAACTGCACTAGCATAAGGCACTCTGGTCATGTCCCCTATCTCAGTAGGAGATTTTGGATAGTCTTCAATAGATAGCTTCGTTCCCTGCAAGACTGGAACAACTAGCTGCTTGCAATCAGTCATACAAAATCTCTCCAGAATAGTATTAATATACTTACTCTGACTGAGCCAAAGTTTTCTACTTTTCTTGTCCCTGGTTATTTCCATTCCCAAAGTATACTTGGTTGCACCAAGGTATTTCATTTCGAACTTTGCATACAACTAAGATTTTAGATCAGAAATCATTAACTTACTATTGCCTATGAACAACATATCAACATAGAGAGCAATAATAAGAACATGATCATTTTCAGCTTTATAGTTCACACAATGATCAAATTTTGATCTTACAAATCCCAATGACAAAACAAAAGTGTCAAACTTCTGGTACCACATTCTACGAGATTGTTTTAATCCATACAAAGATTTTTTCAACTTGCAAACCAATTTTTCTTTACCTTTTTCCACAAAGTGCTCAGGCTGGGACATATAAATTTCTTCTTCAAGGTCACCATGAAGAAATGCTGTCTTCACATCCATCTATTCAATCTCTAAGTCATATGCTGCTGCAAGTGACAAAAGAAATCTAATAGACGTCAGCTTAGCTACAGGAGAAAAAAATTCTCCATAATCAATTCCCTCTACCTGGGAATACCCTTTCGCAACCAACCTTGCCTTATATTTTTCCACACTGCCATCCATACCTATTTTCTTTTTAAATACCCATTTGCGGCCAACAACTTTTCTGCCTTCAGGCAAGGGCACCAAACTCCAAGTATCATTTTTTTCTAATGATGCCATTTCTTCATTCATGGCTTCCAACCAAGAGTTTGAATCAGACATTCTAAATGCCTCTTTCAGAGTCCTAGGTTCATCAGTGCTAGAACTTAAAGCATAGGCACAAGTAGAATCTATCAAAGAAAACCCATACCTATCAGGTTGCTTTCTTTCACGTGTTGACCACAGGCTGAGGCTGAGGTTGATCTTCTTCTTCAGAACTCTCAGAACTACTTGAGCTCTCCTCAGTTTCAGGTACATTTTGAATTTTTAATTCCTCTTTATCTGGTGTCAAAGGAATTTCAACTACATCCTTTTTATTTTTTGATTTTGTCTCTGACTGCAGATCCAAAGTAGAAGGCTTTAGCTCACAAAAGATAACACTTCTGCTGTATAAAACCTTCTATGTATCAGGATTCCAAAGCTTGTATCCTTTTATGCCAGCACTATAACCAATAAAAATACATTTAACGACCTTGTTTTCTAATTTAGATCTTTTTTCATTCGACACATATGCATATGCCTCACAGCCAAAGACATGAATGTGTCTCAGAGAGGGATTCTTTCTAGACCATGCTTCCAAAGGTGTTTTCTCAACAAGAGCAGAATTAGGAGAATGGTTTATTAAGTAACATGCTGTTGCAACTGCCTCAGCCCAAAACTTCTTCTCCAAGCCAACACTGCTTAGCATACTTCGTGCTCTTTCCATCACTGTCCTGTTGAACCTTTTAACAACTCCATTTTGTTGCGGAGTGTAGGGTGTAGTTTTATGTCTTTTAATTCCATGATCTTTACAGTACCTCTCGAACTCATTAGAATAAAACTCACCGCCATTGTCAGTCCTTAAACATTTTATTTTTCTTCCAATATGATTTTCCACAAAGGTTTTTAAATTCCTTAAAACGACTAAAAACTTCTACTTTACTTTTCAGAAAATATACAAATTCCCTTCTTGAATAATCATCAATGAACGATACATAATATCTTGATTTACACAAAGAAGGAACATTTACTGGACCAAAAAAATGAGAATGAATGTAATCAAGTAAATTAGAAGATTTATGAGGACTGGAGTAAAATGAAACACGGTGTTGTTTGTCGTATATACAATGTTCACAAAACTCGAATTCGAGGTTACAATCATCAATCCCTTCAACCAGGTTTTTATTTTTCAAGGTTTTTAAACCTTTTTCACCAATGTGGCCAAGCCTATGATGCCAGAGCATAGTCTTTTCTACTGAAAGTTTAACTTCCATAGAGTTTGCACTATCAAGAACTTTTTCCTCTTTTTCTCCATGAGTAGCTTTCTGTAACTTTATAGAGACACTATTGCATTGCACAACATGTGCATCCAACTTATACAAGGTACCAATACAAACACCCTTAGCTAGCACCATTGAGCCTCTAGTCATCTTGCAGCCATTTCCAGAGAACGTGACTTGTACTCCAATATCATTCAGCTTACTAACAGAAAGTAGATTTTGAGCCAGACCTGGTATATGCATTACATCATTAATTCCCTCCACTCTTCCATCAGGGAATTGAATTCTGACTCTTCCATGACCAAATATTTCCAAAGATGAATCGCTTGCTAAATACACCCTTCCACCATCGTATTTTTCATACTTAGTGAACCAGTCTCTATGAGATGTCATGTGGAAAGTTGCTCCAGAATCAATCAGCCAAACATCATTTGATGCCTATGTAGCCAAGGCTGCAATGCAAGCGTCTGCATCACTTTGAGAAGAATCATTGTCGGAAGAATACTTCTTCTTTTTCTCCTCTTTACAATCTTTTCGTTCATGACCAGGTTGCCCACAATTCCAACACTTCACCTTGGACTTCTTGCCAGGAGACTTTGATCTCCCCTCTGATTTGGATTTGGACTTCTTGTCCTTCTTGCCTTTTTCTTTCGATTTGCCTCTAACAACAAGAGCCTCCTTCGCCATCTTAGAAGATTTTATTCTCATTTCTTCTAATAACAAAGAAGCAACAACATATTCCATCTTAAAAGTGGATGTCGTACTCCCAATAGCCCTTACCAAGTGATCCCAAGAATCTGACAAAGAACATAACAACATACAACGATCTTCTTCATCAATTTTCACACCGACAGATGCTAACTGAGCAATCAGCATGTTGAAAGAATTCAAGTGATCAACAACAAATGCTCCTTCCTACATTTTCAAAGAGTACAATTTCTTCCTCAAGAACAACTTATTCACTAGGGACTTGCCCTGATAAATAGCTCCCAGTCTTTTCCACAAAGAAGATGCAGTCTTTTCTTCATGAACATTTAGAAGAATAGAGTCTGCTAAACAGAGCCTTATCAGCCCCTTTGATTTTTGATCTACAAGGTCCCAATCCTCTTGCTTCATGCCTGTAGGGTTCTTTCCAGACACAACAAGCCAAAGATCATGATCAGCCAACAAATCTTCCATTTTAAGTTTCCACAACTCAAAATTGCTGCCATTGAATTTCTCAATTTCAATCTTTCCTGACGTGCTTGCCATCTTAATCTGTAATTCGAATTACTAGACTTCTACAAGACTCCCACTAAACAAAATTGACACAAAAAACCCAATGTACCCACAAGGATAACACAACTGGCCAGGCTTTGATACCACTTGTAAGGAAAGCTTAGGTGCAGAACAAACTCTCCTAACGTCAAAACCTCAGGGAAGAATGCAGAGGTGAATTTAAATTTTACAATTACAGTTCAATTAAGATACTCATCAAAGAAATAATAGAAACAGAGAAATGAACATACACAATTGGACACTAGATTTATGTGGGAAAACCCTTATGGGAGAAAAACCCACCACACCAAGAAAAGCCTCTTTGTATTTGAGTAAAGAAAATTACATACAGAGTACATACTTCACTTTCTGATATCAATTTACAACAACAACATTTCCTTGATCAACCTTGTACCGAACATCATAGTTACAATGGTCTCAGAATTGAATTCATACACACTGATCAAATCGTGTTCAATCTAAACAACCCTTTCGTTCTCTCAAACTGTTCATCGTCATCCACCATTGCTGAACATAGTCATTTTCCTCATAGTATGTTCATCTCCCACACGAGAACGGTCGCAACAGTCCGACTGCTAACGGTTTACATTCTGCTTCCTTGATTGGTCAAAAATAGACCACGTAGGATAGTCATTCGGTCAAGGCGTTCAAATTGTATTTGTGTGGTCGATTTTGTGAGCGTTAAATATGTAAAAACAAAATGAATCAAACACACCAATAAGACATTATATGAAACAAAATATTAAAGTAATAAAGATTGCAAACTCAGTATCCTATTATCGATGTCGTCCTATCGTCCTCTATCTTCAATATTTTCATTGATTCCAGCTGGCTCTCAGATTGTATGCTAGGCTCAATGAACTGTCCTCCTAAAGAACGAGATCAAATATGAAATGCACGTAATACTTAAGCTAAGACATGATGTGCTGAAAATGAAAGACTATTGATGATGCTATGAATAATAAAACTAGAATGCTATAATGCTAGAATGCAATTAATCTCTAATTACTCTGATATGTGTTGTGTAACCCTTGCTTGGATTGGCTGAGCTATTTATAGAGTTTTTCAAAAGCTTCTGATTGGTTGATATGATCAACGATTGTGAAAATTCCTTGGTGGATCGAACAGTTGAGGATGGATAAGACTGAAGAAAAACAGAAGAAAGCAGAAAGCAAGATTTGTTTTCTTTTTCTGCAAAAGAGGTAAGATAAGATGATGAAGATGATTTGTTAAAAATCATCTTTTGTGAGATTATGGAAAGATTTTGAAGAAGATAAATAATAAATTATTGAATTCAATTATTTATTTATGGGTGACAGAAAGATTCTTCTTAAAATAGAATATTTACCCTAGATTTGAAGAATAATGAAAGATTTCATAATTAAATAGAATATTTAATTATGATTCTGAAAAGATATGGAAGATATTTAATTAAATAAAGATATTTAATTAATTTTTTTGAGAAGTGGTATGTAAATGAAATTAATTAAATAATATATTTAATTAACCAGAAGAAAGATTTGAAAAGAAATATTTAAATTTAATTAAATAAAAAAGACTTAATTAAATTCAAAAAGTGATAATTAATTAAAATAAATAAAGTGTATTTATTTAATTAATCAAGTGGACATATGAATGTGAAATAATTAAATAAAAATTGATTTATTTAATTATGACAGAAGAATAAAATGAATGAACAATATAATTAAATTAATTAAATTTAATTATATGTAGAAGACTTTAGAGAAATTAATTAAATAATAAATATTTAATTAAATGCCAGGATTAATCAGATATGGCCAATTTTATGCATCTACATTTTGCCCCTCTTTGAAGTAATGTGCGAAACGCATTGCTTCAAAGAAAATATTCCTGCTTTCGCAATTTGCTGTGTTTGACTATGCCCCTTTTCTGAAAAATATGCCCCTAATATGATTCTGATATGTTTCTGATCGAAAGATGCTGCTAGTGTTAATAATGCCCCCTCGGGAGGTAAATCACTGATGATGATATGAGTTGTTGATACTGTTTGATTTGATGAGAATTGGATGTTGATTGGAATTCAGTGATTGTGCTCTCGAAAGAGGATGTATAGAGATGCCCCAGTGTGAAAATAAAGTCAAATTTGGATAAAAAGATAAAAATGTCACAAAACTTACCTTTGGTTGACCTTTAAAAGGTAAAAAGGTAGAAAAGGACAAGTCATTTGCACTTTTCGACTTTTTGAATCCTGTAGCTCTGATAGTGACCTGGCGAAATGGAGATTCCATATCATCGTCATAGATTCGAGCCGTCCTGCCGATACCAGAGGCCAGCTGCGTATGGACCACCGGTGAGTCAATCCAACTTTGTATGCTTTCAAATTTTTTCGTTTGAAATTGAATTTTACTGTTTTTCCATGGATTTAGGTTTAAAAATTCCATTTTAGCGCATTTAGAAAACTTTTAGCGCTTTCGATAATTTTTTGAGCACTTTCGATGAAAAGAGTAGCGCATATAGGATAGATTTAGCATAGGTAGCATAGAAACCAGTTTAGCGCATTCGATAAATAGTGGAGCGCATATAGGATGCTATAGAAAAATGAGGATTTTTGTGCATCTAGGAAAAACAATAGCGCATATAGGGTTGTTGCGCATCCAGGAAATAGAGTGGTGCTTTGGTTTATAGTTTTAGCACTTAGAGGGAAATAACGCATAGAGGAAATTTGTGAGCGCATCCAGGGAAAAGAATGACACATTTGGGTTTTAGCGCATCCAGGGTACAAAATAACGCATATAAGTTTTAGCGCGTAGAGTCTGCAGATTAGCGCATCTGGTAAAAAGAGACAGAATGTGTGTTTTGATGAAATTGATGTAAAAATGATGATGTATATTGCTTTCTTGGTCAATAGATAGAGAAATTGTCTTATCATCATGTTGATATGGATAGAAAATCTGATAAAGAATTGATAACTTTGTTTCCCCTGTACAAAAAATAAAGAGTAGATGATTGATAGGACTGTTGATAAATTTTCTTTCTGCGATAGAAAACAAATAGTAGATGATTGATTGCTTTATGATAAATTTGCTTCCTCTGATAGAAAACAAATAGTAGATGATTGATTGCTTTATGATAAATTTGCTTCCTGCGATAGAAAACAAATAGTAGATGATTGATTGCTTTTTGACAAATTTGCTTCCTGCAATAGAAAACAAATAGTAGATGATTGATTTGAAACATATTTGCATCCGTGATTGAAATACAAATAGGATGATGTTTTGATTATTGATAAATTTGCATTCTTAAAAAAGAAAACAAATAGTAATGGATGATATGATATTCAGATAGATAGATTGTGCTTTGATATTGGTCACAGATAGATATGAGTCAGATTGATGTTGTTTGATTGAGATTGAATCATTGATATGATGTTGATTGACTGTTTTGTGTTACCCAAAAATAGGAGGTTTTCAAAAACCTCCATATTAGGGAGCGACACTCGGCATGGTGGGATAGGATAGCCGAGCTAACACCAGATGAGGTAGCATTGATTGGGACATGCAGATTGAGATCCTTGTTGGCCATGCCGCCGATTCGGGTCAACAGGGGACTGTTGACCGCACTGGCAGAGAGGTGGCATTTGGAGCACAACACCTTTCATTTGCCAACTAGTGAGGTGTCTGTGATTCCAGAGGATGTCTACAAGATTCTTGGTATTCCCGTGGTTGGCGCCCTTATGTTCTATGATCACAAGGAGCTCGGTGGTACAGATGCACTGAGAAGAGTGTTTGGGGATGCGCAGATAGTAGGGTACTGGGTACCGTGGGTTAACTTCAGAGGATACCCAGCCTTGCCAGCAGTCTTAGGTGCATTCATTGGAGGTCTCCTTTGTCCGGATTGCCGGTCAAAGGGACTATTATTGGGATGGGGGAGGATTCTGGAGCAGATGTTACAGCCTCAGAGATATGCCTGGGGGAGCTGCATGTTGGCTCACTTATATCATGATTTACATCAGGTGGTATACAGGGGTGCATCCAGTTTGTCATGTGGCGTGACATTACTTCAAATCTGGGTGTGGGAGCATATGGTGGTGATGAGACCGACTTGTCCTAGAGTGAGGCCACTAGGTAGACCTTATGTGTATGCATATGCGATGTTCCTTATCCAGCCCAAGCTGGGCAAGGTGGATTACTGGAGATGGTGCCTGGATGATCTTGATGTAGTGATATGGCAGCCATACCTAGATTGTGAGCCGTGGGATACAGATCACCTTGAGATGCCATTTGTAGGTATTCCACAATTCTTGATAGGGAGGACCCCTTTCATCATTGAGAGGTTTTTGGCCATGTGAGTACAACGACAGTTTGGATTTACTCAGGGTATGCCTCAAGGAGTTGCTCACTATGCGTGGAGCAAGGATGAGGCAGGATGGGGACCTAGTATTTCATACCAGATAGCTTATACAGAATATATGGCTCTAGCGCCCTAGGCATGGGATGACAAGTGAGATATTGTTGATGCTAGTATGTCGGATGAGTACTCAGTATATTATCACACACATCCCTTTCCATGGTTTACCGGTCCTGATGAGCTAGCACCCATTTTGGTGTACCTCAGCCAGGGGTAGGGAGGCAGGAGGATGTGGTAGGTAGGGAGAAGGCAGCGGTTGGGGGAGATGAGGAGGAGAGCGGAGAGGAGCAGGATAGCTCCGATGGGGATGATGGGGATGACAGTGGAGATGAGGGGCCGGTGCCAGTGAGACCGAGGCCGGATATTTTGAGCGGTATCCAGATCATACAGAGGTCGAGGACTGGGGTTGGGCAGAGGATAGTGATCAGGGTTGGTTCCTCATCACAACAGGGACAAATAGATACCCTACAAGCCCAGGTGTAGACATTGTAGGGACAACAGGTGCAGTTATAGAGTTAGTTGGTGTAGGTGCAGGGATTGGTTGCACAGCTACAGGCATAGCTGGCACAGTCACAGGCACAGGCACAGGCACATCCCCCTACCCCAGACCCACAATTAGCCCAGCTAATTATAGAGAGAGATGCCTTGAGACGGAGGGCGGTGGAGGCCGAGGGTGTTGCTCAGAGGCTTATGGCAACTGTAGAGAGTGCATCCTTGCGAGATGCTATTGCAGAGGGCATGGAGATGGCGAGGGAGGCAGAGTACTATAGAGTCCGATATGAGGAGTTATGTCCTCCTGAGCGCAGAGAGCCATTCCCACGGTCCCATACTAGGACTAGGAGCAAGACATGAACATCTACCTAGAGCATGGGGGTTACAGGGCCCCGACGGGATCCAGATGTAGGGACCAGTGGGAGGCCACCATCCTCGAGACCAGCTCCCTCAGGGGGTTCCACTAGCCAACCGTGATGTATGCAGGTTTTTATGTGTTGTATCCCATATTCTTTGGAGCATGTAAATTGATTTTTGATCATATCTCATGTATCTTTCTAGACATTTCAGTTTCATTGGACCATTGGACATTTGTATGTATTTTTGATGAGCGATGTTATGCGGCAGCGATGAGTTTTGATGATGTGTTGCATATGATATGATGATATGGGATGGATATGTATTTATTTCCTTGCTTATGTATGGATTTTGATATCTGATCTACTGACTAACATGATTTGCAGGATGATGTGATATGGTTATGATGTGCGATATGATGTGTATTAATGATCCTATGCAGGTGGATGATGATGGTAAAAATGCCATGTGTCTAGATGATATGATATGAAATGAATTATGAATGATGTGGAAATGTAATGTTTGTATGAAATTATTGTGTTTTTGAATTTCCAAAATGTTATAAATGATGATGATATGATGTGATGATGTTGCCCTAGGATAATATGAATCAAGTGTTGCATAAATGGTATTTGAAAATGAGAAAAGATGTGAATGATAAATGAAGAAATGTATGCTATGAAATATAATGAATATGAAAAAGTATGATAAAATGAGATGTAATGATGTGAGATGAAATGAGATGAGAATGAGATGAAATGTCAAAATGAAATGTGATGATGTAAAATAAAATGTAATGCAATGATATGAAATGAAATGAAAATGATATGTAATGTAATGAAATGAAATGTAATGTAATGATATGGAATGTAATGTAATGATATAAAATGTAATGATATGAAATGAAATGTAATGTAATGATATGGAATGTAATGTAATGATATGAAATGAAATGTAATGTAATGATATGGAATGTAATGAAATGTAATGTAATGATATGGAATGTAACGTAATGATATGAAATGTAATGAAATGAAATGTAATGTAATGATATGATGAAATGAGATGAAATGTAATGATATGTAATGAGATAAAATGAAATGTAATGATATGAAATGATGAAATGAGATGAAATGTAATGATATGTAATGAGATAAAATGAAATGTAATGATATGAAATGATGAAATGAGATGAGATAAAATGAAATGTAATGATATGAAATGATGAAATGAGATGAAATGTAATGATAAAATAAAATGAATTATGAAGTGACCTGAGATGATAAAATGATATGATCCGATGAGATGATAAATGATAAATGATAATTATATGAATAATAAGGATATGATAACGATGAGAAAATGATGTGACGAAAAATGAAAAATGATTAAATAATGTAATGAGATGGAAAGAGAAAATTGAAATGAAATGGAATGAAATGATAAAATAATAACATGGAAATGATAATAAAATGAAATGGAAGGATAATGCATCCTGAAGGATAAATGAATGAGAAAGGATCCAAATGATGGATGCAAAACTATATGATATGCACAAGACCTAGATGAAATGATAATGAAATGAGGATGAAACAAATGCCCAAATGTCCTCCACATATAGTCTAAAGAGACATGACAATCATTGATTTATCTGTTCAGCCTTGTGTGAAACTCTAATGCGAATTCAGTATGCAAAATATATATATTCTAAATGAAATGCAACTAAATAAAACCAAATGTTCATTGAGCCTTCGGGTAGCTTTTGTGAATCATCAGGGAGCCTTTTTAAAATGTTGGAAGTATGTACAAGCATTAGAGGGGAGATTAGCACCAATGATGACCTGAGTACCACTTTCATGATTTTTGATACAGCAAGCGAACACAAGCATCGAGGTATAATTAAATCGAGATGACCTGAGCATTTCTTGCATAAACAAACAAAGAATAACCACCTTCTGATGCAAATGTGGAACTATCATTAATGATATGCTTTGGAAATCATGTTTCACGACGTATTTGCATCAAACCGATAGTTAACCTCAAGACAACAGACAAAGAAAAATCATCCTCCTTTCTTGCCACTCTAGTTCAGTACATCATTGAGTGTGCTCCAGAGAGATGATATCAAGAAATCAAACAATCATTGTTCAAAATGTAAAACCGATATTCCCATCATTATTCAGATTTTAAATCATCCAGATATGAGTCATGATATGGTATTTTGCTGAAAAACCGTTGTGATATGAGTCAATGATTGGATAGTTGTTCATGTGTTTTGATTGTTTGTTCGCATGATTGAGTTCTATATCTTTGTCAAGATGTGTTAGTAGAACTTGAAAATTTGTTGCCCCAGAGTATGTCAATGTTTTCCCCCAATATTTGACACAACTTGCTGAAATGAATATGTATAATAATCAAGCCATGGAAAGATGTTATCGCTTTAGGAAAATGATGGCAACATGATGCTGGTATGATCCTAAGATGGAGGAAATATGCATGAAATAAAAGCCTAGTGCAAAACATGAACTAATAGATGGAGAGCTACAAATAGCGTCTATTTGCCAGATTTTCACTATTTGTTTTTATTGCATTTTTCTGTGTTTTTTTTTGTCTCTACCAAGATGCCTGTTTGCCAGGTTTTCACCAGGGTAACCATTTTTTCATGACTTTTTCTGTTGTTTTTGTATTTCTTTAGGACTTTTTCTGATGTTTTTGGATTTCTTCAGGACTTTTTCTGATGTTTTTGGATTTCTTGAGGACTTTTTCTGATGTTTTTGGATTTTTTCTGGACTTTTTCTGGATGATGATAACTGTTTCAGACATAATACTTTTTCAGGTGCATGCTGTTGATGGGTTCATCAAATAGGCCCCCTTCTGGCATTGAAAACTTGCATGCTCCTGAACCATACACTGCTATGACCACATATAGACCCATCCAATTAGGTTGAAAATTTCCCTTCTTTTCTCTGTCTTGCTGATTGTGTGGGTTCTCTTTTAGAACAAGATCACCAACTTGAAAGGTACGCGGTTTGACTCTGTGATTATAGCTGTGAGACATCATTTGTTGATAGGCTTTCAAATGGTTAGCTGCTCGTTGTCTCTTTTCATCAAGAAGTTCCAGTTCTTGCAATCGGGAAACTCTGTATTCATCATCTATTATGAGACCCTTCAGTGATACTCTAAGTGATGGGATCTCAACCTCTAGGGGTAGGATGGCTTCTGCTCCATAGACAAGAGAAAATGGCGTTGCTCCTGTTGCTCCTATTGGCATTCAGATACTAGTTCGGTAGGCCCATAATGCGAGATTAAGTTGGACATGCCAATATTTCCCTGCATCATTCACAGTCTTCTTTAAAATTTTCAATATTGTTTTATTTGAGGCCTCTGCTTGGCCATTCCCTTGTGGATAATAAGGTGTTGAGTATCTGTGTTGAATATGGAATCTCTCACAAAGTTCATCAACATCCCGATTTTTGAATGGTCGTCCATTATTTGTAATGATGGAGTTGGGAATGCCATACCGACATATGAGATAGTTGAATATGAATGATGAGATTTGTTTGCCAGTGACCTTAGTGAGAGGTACTGCCTCAATCCACTTGGTAAAATACTCTGTCGCTGTGATGATGAACTTGTGCCCATTTGAAGATGAAGGATGAATCTTGCCCACTAAATCCAAGCCCCATTGAGAGAATGGCTAGGTTGGTACAAATGGTTGTAGTTCTTGTGCTGGTGCATGAATGAGATTTCAATGTATCTGACATTTGGAGCACTTTGTTACAAAAGTGAATGATTCCCTCTCCATTGTAGGCCAGTAGTAACCAATTCTAATCAATTTTTTGGATAAGGTTAGTCCACTTGAATGAGTACCACAAATGCCACCATGAACTTCTTGTAAAGCCTTATTAGATTCATCATGTTCAAGACATAAAAGTAAAGTACCATCAAGACCACGACGATAGAGAGTGTCGGTAATAAGGGTATAGTGAGAGGATTGACAGATAAAATTGTGCTTTTGGTTGCGGGATAAGCCAAGTGGTAAGATGTCATATTTTAGGTAGGCATAAATCTTGCCATACCAGGGTGAATCGGATCCTACTAAGTGGCAAATGATTTGGCTTTCAGGTGTGTCATAAGCAGGCATAAATGATTGTTCCACCAGAAATTCGTAGCGAGCCTGAGTTTCTGGGAGTTGTAACAATGAAGCAATTGTGGCCATAGATCAGCTGCCTTGTTTTCAAGCCTTGGAATTTGAACGAACTTGATGTCTACAAAATATTTCTTGAAATCATCAACCATTTTCTTGTATGGCAACAATTTGTCATCTTTGGTCTAATAGTCATCATTGATTTGGTCAATGACTAATTGTGAGTCACCATAAACTTTCAATTCTGTGATTCTCCATTCCAATGCTATTTTGAGTCCAGTGATTAAAGCTTCATATTCGGCTATTTTATTAGTACATGGAAACATTAGCCGATATGATCGAGGAATGGTATTTCCTTGAGGGGTAACAAAGAGTATGCTTGCCCCCGATCCGTGTTGAGTAATGAGCCATCAAAATATAATGAGCAAGGTTGCTTTGACTCTGCTGTGAAAACATCAGCATCTGGAAATTCAATGTGCATGGGATGTTATGCCTGTAGGGGTGCTTCAGCCCGTTGGTCAGCAATAGCTTGTCCTTTGATTGCTTTGTGATCAATATAATGAATATCGAACTCGCTTAAGATCATGACCCATTTTGCTAACCTTCCTGTCAACGTGGCCTTGCTCAATAGATAGTTGAGTGGATCAATCTTTGCAACAAGATTGATTGTATGAGTTAACGTGTAGTGTCAAAACTTCTGCGAGGCAAAGACCACAACTAGGCAAGCTTTCTCGATGAAAGTGTAGTTGAGTTCATGACTTGTTAATGTTTGGCTGATATAATAGATTGCATGTTCTTTTCTTGTAGAGTCTTCTTGTGCTAACAATGCCCCCAAAGATGTCTCTGTCATAGCAATGTACAAGATGAGTGGTTTGTCCAGATTTTGTGGTAGCAGAACTAGCGGGTTCATTAAATACTGCTTGATTTGTTGAAAGGCTATTTCACACTTATCATCCCATTTGAAAGGGACATTCTTATGTAGTAAATGTGTGAAAGGTAGACATTTATCCGCTAGTTGTGCAATGAATCTTCGTATAGATTGAAGTCATCCCTGTAGTGATCTCAACTGACTAATATTCCTTGGTGGAGGCATTTACATGATTGCTTGTACATTGGTGGGATCTACTTCAATTCCTTTTTCTGAAACTATATATCCCAAGAGTTTTCCAGATATGACTCCGAAAACACATTTCTTAGGGTTGAGGCGTACTTTGAACTTCTCCAACCTTGCAAATATTTTAGATAATATCTCGAGATGTCCTTCTCTTGTGTATGATTTTTCCAGTATGTCATCGACATAATCTTCCATGAATGTGTGCATCATGTCATGAAAAATTGTAGTCATAGCTCTTTGGTATGTAGCCCCAACATTCTTTAAACCGAAAGGCACGACGTTCCAACAGTAAGTCCCCCAGGGACATGTGAAAGCTGTTTTGTCTTGGTCTTTAGGTGCAATCTTGATTTGGTTATAACCAGAAAAACCATCCATTAGTGAATACATGGAATGGCCAACTGTTAGATGAACTATAGTATCAATGTTTGGAAGAGGAAAATCATCCTTAGGACATGCCTTATTAATATCTCTGAAATCTGTGCACACTCGAACACTTTTTTCAGGCTTGGATACAGGAACAATGTTGGAGATCCATTCCGCATAGTCAATTGATCTTATAAATCCCACATCAAGGAGTTTCTTAAGTTCTTCTTTAACTAGTAGTGCCACATGAGGATGCATCCTTCTAAGTATTTGTTTTACAGGTTTTACTCCTGGTTTAATGGAAAAGTGATGCATTATAAGATCAAGATCAAGACTTGGCATGTCTACATAAGACCAGGCAAAATTGACTTGATTCGCTCTGAGAAATTCCATGAACTCAAGTACTTCTTTATCCATCATTGATGCTGCTAATTGTAGAATCCTCAGTTTCTCTGTAGTTTCAAGATTAACTAATTTTGTAGGCTCAATCAAAATAGGTGATCACTCATGATAGTGCTCTGGGAGAGTGTCAAGCATCCCATCATCTGGTGCCTTAAAAAGTTTTTCACCATCTGATACGCTCTTTGTTTTATCTTTTATTTGATCTAACACTGCCAAATTCTAGTTTTCACCATTAGATATTTCTTTTTGATTTTTACTTTTGCAGCTAGGAAACTTGACACTCTCCTGACTAAGGATCTCATGCCAAAAATCACTAGTGGAACAATCATTTACATCATCCGCGGAAAGGAAGTTTACGATAGATTCGTCAGTTGGAAATATAGATATATTGGGAGGTTCAAATAGATCCCAGTCAATGAGATTGTGATGTATTAGTGGTAGCAGGTCATTAGGCTATGTGAAATCGGCTATGGTTATGGTCATAACGGAGGTGTCTATAGGATCCGAGGTATGAGGTAGGTCAATGATGGTACTATCCTCATGATAGTCTTGTTCGATTAAATCTGACTCGGTATCAATAGAATCATAGTTGTGTTGTAGTTCAAATTCGTGTGGTTGGGTCCCTGAACCTTCTCCTTTGATTAGAGTAGGCGCATACTTGTGTATCACATCAATCTGCTTATCCCTCTAGAATTCATCATTATGGATGGTATCCCATTTGTATTCTCCAGAGTCTGTGTTAGAGTTATTATCGACCAAATTCTGAATTGATGTTAAGCATGCTTCCTTTGGATCAGATCCTTCTTGTAATGCGAGCACAATATTATTCAATTGTTTGGATGTTGTTTCCTTTGAGCTAGTATCATAGCCTAGTCCTGTTTTATCTTTTGCAGTAAGTCTCGGAGGATCAATAGGCTCAACTACTCCTTTTCTTTTTCCGATAGGACCATTACCCTCATAGCCCATCTTTTGCATGATTGAATATCCCTTACCATATTTATCAGTTGGTAACTTGATATTAAGGACCGTTTCATCTTCATTTTCATCTCTATAGAGCCATTTGAGCATTTCGCTATCCTCAGGATCTTCCATCGGGAATTTCTCCTTGATAAATTATCCATTGAATTTTGTGATTGGTTCTGCCACTGATTGTGTTGATGTTGACGCTGCAAATATCTGATGGTGTATGATAGAAGGTTGTCCATGTGATCGAGGTGACATGGGAAGATTAGCTAGATAGAGAGAATATTCTCCTACACCATTATCCTTGAACCATAATTGCTTGTCAAAGGTTTTGGTTAGTTGACTGATTTGTGTATCAACTTTTGGAGAAGTGCTAGTAGTTGCTTCTTGATTGTTAGGAACCAAAGTGTCTTGACTAGCTTTGATGGTAGCATAGGTTTGACTGTGAGAATTAGCAGCTGATATTGTGATCTCCTATCTGTCATAAGGAAACTTAAGACACTAATGATATGTAGACGGTACAGATTGCATGTCGTGGATCCAAGGATGACCCAATAGGATGTTGTATGCGAGATCACAGTCTAATACTTGACATAAAGTATTTTTGATAACGGGTCCCACTCTGATTGGTAGCATGATTAAACCCTTGGATGCTCTTTCCTCATCATCATAGGCTTTAATGGTAATCTTTCTTCTGGGATCAATGGAATCCTCAGAAAATCCTAAAGCCCGAATTAATTTCATGGTACATATGTTTAAACTAGCACCTCCATCTATTAGAACTCGTCTGACACGAAATTTATGGACCATGACTTCTAAGTATAATGATGAATTATGGGGATGTGTCATGGAAACATCATCATTTTTAGAAAATGAAAGACATGTGGGTGAAGACAAATGTCCTACCATGGCTTGAAATTGATCCACATTGAGATCATCGGATACAATTGTTTCAATGAGGGCTTTGTCTAGAATTTCTTTATGCGCTGGGGAGATCTTCATAAGCTCCAAGATAGAGATTTGGGCAGAAGTTTTTCCAAGTTGATTGATTAAATCATATTGATGGGACGAGGGTGGCACAATGGATTTTGAAGGAGCACCTTTTAGGACAACTTTAGCTTGTGCCCTTGTTGTTACATTAACTTCTCGATACTCTATTTTCTCTTTGAATTTTATAACATTAACCCGCTCGTCATCAGTTTAGATATGATTGATTATATGCTCATCGACATGATTTACATTCTTTCCAGAAGACTCACCCTTTTGATAGTTGGGAAAAGGATTTCAAAATGCTTGGTGGTCTTCGTTTGATTGTTGGTTCCCTTCTATTGTGACAATGTCTTTGTCGATTAAATCTTGGCTAGCGTTCTTCAAAGCTTAGCAACTATTCGTACGATGGCCTTTACATCTATGATATTCACAATAGTATGCATCATTCCATGATGGTGGCTTCACACTAGGTTCAAAGTTACGTTGAGGCGGTAGGGTAATAACGTTCTTTGCCATTAAGTCTTTAAGAGCATATTCCAGAGATTGCCCCAATGGAGTGAAAGTTCTTTTGTTGGAGAAGAATGAAGATCGTTGTGTATTCATGTTTGACGTATTTCCTAAAGCATTGTTATTGTTGTTTCCACGATACCCTTGATTGTTGGTATTATTCTAATTTGGAACAAAAGTTGGATTTTGGTTATTCCTCGGAGGAGGGGAGTTATTTCCCTGATTTGTAACCGAGTTGACATTGTTGTAGTTGTTGTTGTGAGGAATACTAAGAACAACTGGCTTAGTTGAGACATGATGTGCATCCACAACACCATCATTCACCACATTCTTGTTGCGAGTCCAAAATCTAGATTTGTCATTGTGGTGATTTGAGGAGCCATGATTGTCTTTATCAAGTTTGATTATCCCTCTCTGGACTAATGCGTTTTCAATCGTGATCACATTTTCAATCATTTTCTGAAAAGAGGGAGGACAATGAAGATTTAGACGATAACTCATCTCTTGATCCAAGCTATTTATGAATGTAGTGATCTTTTCCTTTTCAGGAACATGACATGGATATCTCATGAAAAATCTTCTCCATCTCTAAAGAAAAGTGATGAACGATTCACTAGGTTTTTTCTTAGCCTTGCATAGATCAATCATTGTGATTTGGTGTTGTATGTTATAGGAATATTGTGAGATGAACTCATTGATCAACTCCTCAAATGTTTTGACAGGTGGTGTAATTTTTGATAACCATTCCATAGATTGGCTTCCAAGACTTCGTGGGAACAAATGCATTAAGTATGTATCCTCATGAGCAAATTCTAAAGTCATGTTTCAAAAGTCTCTAATATGGTCAATGGGATCCGATTTTCCATTATAACGATCAAATTTTGGAATTTCACAATGCTTAGGAAACAAGATCATGTTGAGACGTCGATCAAAGGGGTATGGACAAATGTCATCAAGAGCGTATGTCGTTGTTGTGGCTCCCCCTTCTAGAACTTTAACTTTTCCTTCTAATGTTCTAATTGTTTTAGTCAAAGCACCAAAATAAGATAAAGGTGTTTCATCAGGATTACTCTTTATGTTCGCAATATCAAAATCGTGAGGCAATTTGGCTCCTTTGTTAGCCAAAAATAGGAAGTATTTTTGTTTATTGCGTGCTACGAGATTTTCTACTGCTCTGAGAAATTTAGGATCTTGCTCGGCTTCTTTAAGGTGACATTCTTCTTCTTGCTTATCCTCACTATCCTCAAAGGTTTTTCTCATATCTTTGTCAGAGGTAAACAAATCCTTTGTTTCTTCAGTCATGTTGTCTTCAAAAAGGGGATTTTGACTTACTTTATAAAGGGGATCACTACTTTCACCTTGTTTTTGAATATTTTCCTTCAGTTTGTTGTATTGTGATCATGTAAAAATAGGCATATGATTTCAAGATGTTCTCCTAAACCTAGATCATAGTTTGATGAGTGCAATCAATGATGATGTTTTAATCCAATAAGATGAAAATCTTATGATATGATCAAAACTATGTTTTCCTAATTCATGGTTGTGGCTTCCAATGATAAAGGATGTCAGAATCCTGTTGGGAGAAGTTGAACCGAGAATTTAGAAGTTTGCGATGGAAAGTGCACTTGTAGGATTTGATCTCTGTTTTCGAAGAATGATCAATATATCAAATAGCCTATTTCAACTCACTGAAGTATTTGACTAGGATGCGTCAAATATTCGATAGAAGGTTGTGGTATGTAGTTGAAATAAATAGGCTGATTGTAGTTATGTCGTTGAGAGAGAGATCTTCTTTGAAGATAGGCTTGTGAATCTAGAGGGTCCACAACGTATTCGTCAGTAAATCCTCTGACAAAATCTTGGTATCTATGGAGAAATTTGCGATAATGGAGCAAGACATGTCGACTCTTGTATAAAAAATTCCTTCGTTGTAAACTTTTCTTGGGTTTCCTGATCCTATTGGTAATTGAATTCTTAACAAACTTCATAGATTTCCACTCCCTAAGCATGAGAGAAAATATGCTACTGGACCAGGAATGCTATAAACTCAGATTTGTCATAAGCAAAGATTCAGGAAAAATGACAGATGCGCTTTTTTGTTGCCTATGTGTGCTTCAAAAATAGGGATATGTGCCAGAGAAATGGTAAAATGCGCTTCAATATGTCCTAGATGCGCTACTCTGTATCCTATATGCGCTTTAGAAAATGTTTTGACAGTGACCCAAAACTGTTTGCAGAATACTCAGCCTATGCACTAAAACAGACTCCAAATGCCCTGAAACAGACCCTAAAAGTGCTGATTTAACCAGTGAATGTGCTAAAATAGACCTTATATGTGCCAGAATATACCCTAGATGCACTAAAACAATTTTTTTCAAGGAATTTTCCCGAACAGTTGAGAACAGTTTTTAGCTAAATTTTGACATGTTCATTTCAGATGATCTTTTATTTGAATTAGTGTGATTGAAAACACAACAAACACCTTGAAAATAATTGTTTTTAAGTCCTATACTAAACATCAAGTGTATGATCAAAATGTTTTTCAAAAATTGTTTTCACGGGTTTTACACATGACAGATAGTTCAAGTAGACTCACTCTTAGTACTCAAGTAGGTCATCATGATAATCAACAACCCATATCTTAGAACTGCATCGACTCACATAGCCGTGTCACCCTTGAAGGGGCGCCCGTGTTTTTGTCTTTTCTAGGTGCATACTTAGAGTGACGGAAGTGGATACTAGATCCCCTTAGCAAATGATCCTTGGCAGTTATATGGTGAGTATCTTGGGGGTAGATTCTTCCCTCCCCTACACTGTGATTATTATGATGTTCAAAAATTGACTTCGGCTAGATACTACACTAGGTTTGTAGTAAGGGTTTCCATTCGGTGCGACAATAATAAAATCGCTTAGGAGACCTCCCAACCTTTAGAACAAAGGCTTTGGGGATGGTTATCTTGCACACTACCGACAAAAGAGGATTTCTCCTGATTTGCTTTAAATTTTATAGTGGGGCAGAATAGCCTGGCTTTGGCTTGAACCCATTTGAGTCGTTCCTCTTGGGTGAGTATTTTTTCCCACAAGAGTAGGCCCTCTACATGATATAATTAAGTAGTAAAATTGCATGAATGAAAAAGGAAAGTCTGGTATTCTGGTCACCCAGTTAAGGGGAGAGCATAGACCTATTACCACAAACAAAGTAGGATAGTCATTCGGTCAAGTTGTTCAAATTGTATCTGTGTGGTCAATTTTTTGAGCGTTAAATATGTAAAAACAAAATGAATCAATCACACCAATAAGACATTATATGAAACAAAATATTAAAGTAATAAAGATTGCAAACTCAGTATCCTGTTATCGATGTCATCCTATCGTCCTCTATCTTTAGTATTTTCATTGATTCCAGCTAGCTCTCAGATTGTATGCTAGGCTCAATGAACTGTCCTCCTAAAGAACGAGATCAAATATGAAATGCACGTAATACTTAAGCTAAGACATGATGTGCTGAAAATGAAAGACTATTGATGATGCTATGAATAATAAAACTAGAATGCTATAATGCTAGAATGCAATTAATCTCTAATTACTCTGATATGTGTTGTGTAACCCTTGCTTGGATTGGCTAAGCTATTTATAGAGTTTTTCAAAAGCTTATGATTGGTTGATATGATCAATGATTGTGAAAATTCCTGGCGGATTGAATGGTTGAGGATGGATAAGACTGAAGAAAAATAGAAGAAAGTAGAAAGCAAGATTTGTTTTCTTTTTCTGCAAAAGAGGTAAGATAAGATGATGAAGATGTTTTGTTAAAAATCATCTTTTGTGAGATTATGGAAAGATTTTGAAGAAGATAAATAATAAATTATTGAATTCAATTATTTATTTATGGGTGACAGAAAGATTCTTCTTAAAATAGAATATTTACCCTAGATTTGAAGAATAATGAAAGATTTCATAATTAAATAGAATATTTAATTATGATTCTGAAAAGATATGGAAGATATTTAATTAAATAAAGATATTTAATTAATTTTTTTGAGAAGTGGTATGTAAATGAAATTAATTAAATAATATATTTAATTAACCAGAAGAAAGATTTGAAAAGAAATATTTAAATTTAATTAAATAAAAAAGACTTAATTAAATTCAAAAAGTGATAATTAATTAAAATAAATAAAGTGTATTTATTTAATTAATCAAGTGGACATATGAATGTGAAATAATTAAATAAAAATTGATTTATTTAATTATGACAAAAGAATAAAATGAATGAACAATATAATTAAATTAATTAAATTATATGTAGAAGACTTTAGAGAAATTAATTAAATAATAAATATTTAATTAAATGCCAGGATTAATCAGATATGGCCAATTTTATGCATGTACAGTATCGCATGTAGGTGAGACACTAGGCCATGTCTCCCCATGCCACAATGCCCGATCATAGAACCATCGACAAGACCACCGCTATCGGTGAAACATCATACTGAACATAAATCTAGCTTGTGCAGAACTATCGACAAGAGTTTCGCTATCACTAAGAGTATTATAGAACTTTATGTCATACCGATGTTCATACCCGTCGGCGAGAGGAAAACCATCGGCAAGAGTTCTCATCGAAAACACATGTCTGTCGGCAAGACCAACAGTCATCGACAGGAGATCACACCGAAGGCATACCCGACAGTTCATATTACTCCAACCAGTCTATCGGCAAGAGCAACACCATCGGCAAGAAGTTACACCAAAGTTCATTGCGTGGAGATCCATCAGTAGTCCACAAACAATTCTGTCGGTGAGAGGAACACTATTGCCAAGAGGTCATAATGATCACATAACAGTTGGTGAGAGAAAATCTATCACCAAGAGTTCATACCAAAAGCTAAACTGTCAGCGAGACCTTCACTGTTGCTTAGACTCTTATCGAGCCTTCATGTCACCTTGATGACATTCTTGTGAATAACCATCGGCGAGACATACTCTGTCAGAATGAGTTATTCCAAACGTTCAAGCCTCTCCCTGATAACCATTCGAAACCAACCCGTCGGTAGGAGATCTGTCCGAGCGGAATGAGATGGAAGTTTCATAGTGATTGACATGTCTTGCCGATGACTCCCGTCGGCAAGACAAAACCAAAGTCTCGGTGATCTGAGCACTTCAAATGTTTAGAACACAACTGCTAGTTGGTAAGACATCCAGAGGGTCTCACCGATTTTCCCCTTTCAGAAGTTTCATGCCAGTAAGCTTGAGGCACATTTTCCAACAAACATGTAGATAGATTGACAATGGATATCATGTAGATAACTTGACAATGGATAGATTGACAATGACAAAATAAACATCTTTTATAGAATGCCAATTTGTCATGAAGGGTTGAGATTGAAAGATTGATTTGACCTAAGGATTAATGGCCAAGAATGAAAGTTGTAGTATGGAATAGGGTTAGGGAAAAATTAGGGCAAAGGATAAGGATGAATGGCTAGGATTGAATTATAAGATAATTCAATCAAGGGCTAGAATTAAATGAGATGTCAAGAGATAAGATTTGATGTGGAAGATCTAAGATTGGCACAAAAAAAGAGGTTGTAGGAGAAATTAAGATGAATAATTAAATAATAAAAGTATTATTTAATTATAGAAGACATGTGAAAAACTCATTTTTGAAACAAATAATAATTTAATCCAAAATAGGAAGAAGATGACAGATTAGTAAGCAATTAAATAAAATTTATTTAATTTAATGATAGAAAAGGCTAACGAATAATTAAATAATTAAAATAATTATTTAATTATAATTGAAAGGTGGATAAAGGATTGAATAAATAAAATTTATTTAATTGTAGTAGAAAAGGGACATTAGTGATGTAATTAAATAAATAAATATTTTTTAATTAATCAAGAGAAGAGAAATATAAAGCTAGAAATGAACTAATTAAATAATTAAAATTATTTAATTAACAGAGGACTTTTGACATTAGAAAATAATAAATTAATCAAAATTATTTAATTATCAAGGATGAAAGAGGAAATGATGGAGAATTAGAGTTCGCAAGACTAGGACAATTTTTAGTGTCTACATTATATATTAAATGAGGATATGTACTAGAGATATTATTACTCAACATCCCCGAGATTATGAAATACATCAACTTGTTCAAGAGCATATTCCTCCCCAAATCTTTCCCATACATATTTATTCTAGAACTCATGTCATTAGTCTTATTCAGGACAATGGATAGAGCCCTACAATGGGGAATCCCTTCCTCACACATCAAGCACCAATCAATCATAACTCTGCTCCTGACACTCAACTCAGTCATTACCACCTCATCATACATAGTCCACATCACCACAAAAGCCAATAATAAATAATGAAATAATCTTAATAGTCTTACGAACAAATACAATTCATTAACCTTGATAAATACTAACTCCATCTTCATTGAATCAAACTTCTTATTCCATAAAATCCATAAATCCAAAAGAGGGATTTAACCAAGACACACACACACACATATATTCAATGACACAAGTTCTTATAATAGTCATCATCATTAGGAAGGGTGATATTTTGTTGCTCCTTCAAAAGAAGGCTTCTTATATTCTATGAGAGATTCATTTTGTTCTCCAACATCTTAGGGAATTGAAATTTATTCCCAAATTAGCCAAAGCATCAACAACCATGCTCCCCTCCCTATAAATATGAGAAAGCACATAATTGTCAAAGCCTGATAGAATATTTTGGATGTCGTGGATAATATCATTGATAGCCCATCCCATCTTAACCTTCCCCTCCACTGAGTCTATTATGAGTTTGGAGTCACCTTCAATTTAATTTTTTTTTATCGCCAATGATAGGACAATTTTAACCCCCTATAGCGTAGCCATTTATTTAGCCATATTTCTAGTTTACATCCCCAATCCCCTTGAATAACCTACAATGAATTCACCACTAGAATATCTAATAATAGCTTCACCATTTTCCTGACTTCAGTTGCCTTTAGCATCCCCATCAAAATTTAACTTTCCCTAATCCACTGGGGGAGGTTTCCATTTAGTATTTTGATGAGCTATAGTTCTAGAGTTGTCAATTCTAGAGGGGTTTAACAATAGTCCCCACCTGTTACCAATAATAATTTCCATAGGTTTTGGGGGGGAACTTGTAATTTTCTAATTGATAACAAAGATATTTTCCACAAGTAGCTTAGAGAAATCCCTAAACACCTCTTCAACATTCTTTTCAAAATTTTGAAAATTTCTATTATTCGTTTCTTTCCATATGCCCCAACATATATGGGGAGGAATATAACTCCATAGCTTCCTAACCAAGGGGTGAGTGTAAGGATAGGTTCAATTCACAATAAATTCATTTACTTTCATTCATAGTCTAGTTGATTCCCAATTTTTGTAGAGCTAGATCCTAGATTTCCTTAGAGAAAGTGCAATGAAGAAGAAAGCGTGACTTTGTTTCCTCCTCTTTTTTGCATAAAACACACAAATTAGGGATTTGGAAATCTCTTATTTTTAAATTTTCCTGGGTTAGAATTCTATTGTTAGTTGTTGTCCACCAAAATAATTATTTAGGGGTGAGATGATAATTCTAGATGTTATTCCAAAATGTACTATAGTTGCTATTGTCTAACAACAAACCGTAAACAAATCCCATGATCAATAAAAATCATCCACCTTTGAGAATAAAAAGATCCTTATCAACTAAAGTTTCTCTTGAAGGGTGTGAGCTTTTTGGATGAGCTCACTATTATCATTACAACAATCTTCAATTTTCCTCCATTGTTGAACACCATCATTCCCCATAAGATAATCAACAACTCACCTTCGAAATATGTTTTTTGCATGCCCCTCCAAGTCCCTGAACAATGGATGATCATTCAAAGGCTGGTTTAGAACCTAAGAGTCCCCCCAAAATCTAATTTTGTAACCATTCCCTATTTCCACTTTAAGCCCAACCGAATAAAGTTTCTGGATTTGAGGACATTGTTCCACATTAGAGAACCACGATAATACACATTTTAGTGAGATTCCTGATTAATTAAGTGTTTAAGTATTTGTATTTCATTATTTCACACTAATCTTTAGAATTCAAAAGGAGATCCTAACCAACCTTAGACATAAGGGCTTTCTTGGTGAGGTAGATCTTTCTAATCACAAACCCCCACAAGCCTTAGGAAGAAAAAAATTATCCTACCTTATGAGGGCCATTATTTTCTTTTCTTCCATGCTAGATCATGGAAAATTATTTTTATTTTTTTCAAATTTATCAACAATAAATTTAGGTAACCCATAGGTTCCAAGATTGTAACTTGGATCTGATACCACATTGATGGCTCCCACCTCCATGTAGGTGCCTAAACACTCACTTAACTAAGAGCTAACAAGAAAAAAATGAGAGGTTGTGTTGTAAGAAACTTCACACAACCTCTACAGAGGTCTACACACATGCTACAGGTCTAATAAAGGGTTTAAGAGGTATAAAATCAATTGTAAAGAAATAACTATGATACTATAAAAACAAACAATTTTTGTAGGTAGCTATAGCGATGACTACCAACAATTTTAGATTCATAAAACACTCTAAAATTACACACATTAGTTCACACTTTCAGAATAACAACTTCCACACATTTAACACTCACAAACATGCTCTTAGTTTTAGTAATCAACAATATAGAGGAGAATAACTAGTTTTCTTTTCATTAAACACAAAACATAATAACAGTTACAATAGATTTTTAATTTTACAATTGCTGCAATAAATTTGCAAGCCTCTTGTCTTCCTCTTTGTTCTCTTGTTGTATGTTATGAGCCTCTCTGCTACTTCAAAACATTCATTTTCTTTCCCTCTATTACTCTTTGTTTCCTTCTTCCATTCCCTCAATTTTTGTTGTTCTGACCTCTCCTTTTTCTTCTATTTTGTCCTCTTCTTTATGTTGTTCTCTATTTCTTCTCCAAAAATCCCAAAAACTCTAGAAAATTCTACCCAAATCCCACCTAAATTCAAGGAAGTGCTCAAAATATACCATAAATGTCCAACTACCTGCTGTTTGAAGTCAAAAAGCCTCCCTGTAAGACCTCATCTATTCTGGTCTTGTTGATCCTGTTAGTCATTGATGGTTTATGTTCTATATTTTATTTCCTTTATGTTAGATAATACACATGAGTGATGGTTATTCCTATACAATGAAAATTTTCATATTCTTGATTAATCCTATCTAACTAATGGTTGTAATTTCTTGTGATAGCCAAATGAGTTCCATTCCTTGTCTACGTAAGTATGCAATGATCAAGATGCTCAACTATTGGTAATATTATTATGTATATTACGTGGATTACATTATGTTAAGTGATTATGTACTATGGGTGTGAGTAGGTGTGATTATAAAGATGATGATTAATATTCAATGTCTAATTATAGTAGTATTCATTATAAGTTAAATAGATTATTAATATAAGTGGTGATATTTTGATAATAGATAGTATGATCAATTGTTTCTTGACTCTAATAGGTGTTATGCGAGTAGGGAGTGTTAAATTATATGTTACTTGTGTAGATTAGTGGATTTAATTTTCTAGTTGATTATTATTCTTGGAATGTTATTTTTCATATGCTATTTGTTTCGATTATTATT
The DNA here is from genome assembly GCA_007258455.2 of Sequoia sempervirens. Classification (NCBI taxonomy): domain Eukaryota; kingdom Viridiplantae; phylum Streptophyta; class Pinopsida; order Cupressales; family Cupressaceae; genus Sequoia; species Sequoia sempervirens. The sequence continues at coordinate 53,895 of VDFB02155370.1, forward strand.
AATCATGAGTAATTCTAACACTCTTTTCTGGTTGAGTAAATAGATGGAAATTGGCCAATGTTGATCAGGGGGTCACATAGCTACTTCCTTTATTTAATCCTTGTGAATTTTTGGTCTTGTCAAGGACATGTGATGTAACCTTGTTTTGTGTGGTAAGGGTTGGGTGTATGTGAGAGTTTGTTTAATTAGTCGGGCTTGAGTTACCTTTTTAATAAGGTTACTTATTTTATGTATATGAAGTCCTTATGTGGTCTTTATTGTTTAAAAAGTTTTCTAGGTGATAAGTTTATGGGTTAGTGGTCTTTTCATCTTATAAAACCTTTTTAATATAGTTTGGAACCCACTTATAAAAAGTGGAAAAAATTGGAGTTGGTTGGGTGGTTGGGAAGTTATGGAAAGGTAGTTGCCTTTCCCCTTCTATATATTCTTTCTCTTGAGTGGAGAAGGGTCTCTCTCTCTCTCTCTTTGATTTTTGGTTTCATTCTTTTCTTTTGGATACTTTCTCAATTGGGAGGAGAATTCTTGATGGAGAAAAGGAAAGGAGGGGAGAGGAAGAATGGAAGGAAGGAGTCTTAATGAGGAGAGGATTTTACATGATGGATAGTAAATCTTTGGTATGATCTTTCCTTTGTTAGATCTTGTTGATGAGTAAGTAAATGTTTGTGGTATTTTTATTTCATTTATGGGAATCTATGTTGAATTTCTTTGTACTTTTGGATTGTGAGTTGCGTGTTGAGATTTTCTTGTTTGTGAGTGTAAATGGTTGTAAATGTGTAAATGGTCATGTTATAATGGTGGAGTAGTCCATGTGAATAGTGAAATGTGTGTGTGCTTGGGAGGAGCTATGTGACCCTTAGAGCTCGGTGTGGATTAAATTTTGATCCTATGGTTAGGAGTAGAGCTTTTTGCCCTATCATTTCTTTTGTCAATTTTTATTTTCAAGTGTGCATTTTGGAGTTTGGAAACCAATCAAAGATCTCATCAAATCTATGTTCCAAAGCAAAAATTACTATGGGTCTTGTGAAACTAGGAGGGATTCAAGCCTACTTGAGTGAACTGATGTAGCATGTGCTATTGTGTAGATGAATAAGTTTAATATGTAATTTTATGTAACTCATGTATTATTGTGGTAGGGATAAAAAAAGGAAAATCATATGTGGCTTTTAATTTTTTGGGGATTTAAAGGCTCCTTTGGTAGAAAAAATAAAGGATATTGTAATAGAAAAATGTTTTACATTATTTTCACTTATTATGGTTCCATGATACATATAAAGATGAAATAAACAGTCTAACTATCCTAAGTAAAATAATTCCATTTGCAAATTGTTTGAAATAAAATATAATTGTGTGTTAGAGAACTAGAGTTTCCAAATGTGTTGTAAGTTAGTTATGGTGGGAAACTAAACTATCATCATAGTTAAGGTAAAAGAATTGTTCAATTTGAAAGGGAAAAAATAGAGAGGATTTGTCTAACTTGCTAGATAACTAAATAATTATAAAATAATATATATATATATATATAAAATTAAAGATAGGGAAAATTATTCTATTTGAAATCTTGGAGAAAAATATTTAGAACATGAATTTGTATATATATATAAGTAAGCATATATGTATATATAGATCAATTATTATTTATATTTGATATATTGTATAAATATGAATCATATATTGTATATATATATATATATTTATTATTATTACATATTTAAATATAAAAATTGTAACTTAATGTAAATTTTAATATAAAATTATAAATGTAATTTAAAAATTTAAAAGAAAAAAAGAGGAAATTAAAAGGGTTGACCATTATAAAATCACTCCCATTACCATTTTAAAAATTTGAAAAATCAAATTTGTTTAAAAAAACCTTTCGACTGTTGCCAATCTCATAAATCAGAATTTTTTTTTGGCATTGTTAATTGATATTTATATAGCTGCAAAAATCTCAAATACGGATAAAATCCGTGCAGTAAAATGAATCTAAAACTCAAAGAGATAAAGCAATCATAAAACCAAAAAAATTAATTGTTCATAATTGCTTACAAGTGTTACATTTATGAATAACATGAGACACATGATCAAACAATGAACAAAATACCTTCCACCTAAGAGCTTTGCAAAACAAAGATTTTCTATTCCTCAAAGAAAATACTTACATAATGAAATACAAGAGAGAATGAATGCTTTATAAGAGCAACCCTAGTGATAAAGGGATTAGATCATGACAAGTGTGAACATCCTGTGTGATGAGACAAAAATATCTAATATTATCTCTCTAGCTAACATAAATAAAGCATTGAGTTAACTAATAAAGAAATCCTAAGTTTAGGTTAAGTGCATGAGAACTAGAATAATAATTTATTAAAGATTAATTAATTATTCTCTAATACATGATAACTCTAACACCTCGTCTTAAGTGTAACTTAGGGAGTAGCTAAAAAACTTTAAAAACCAATGCATAAAAAGCAAAGAAATCATGAATGGGTCTCGAAAACTTGGCCTGATGAGACACCCATGTAAAAATAAAAGATCTCTAAAAAGTAGAGAAATGGAGTAAACCTCATGGGTAAAAATCCACTCCAAAAAGAGATGAAAGCATGCATGAAAAAAACATGAAGGAAGGCCTCATGAAGAACCTCCAAGGAAAACTTCCTTCACCCCAAACATTGATCACAATTGAAGATAGTGAGTCGATGCCAAAGGTTTTGTGAAGATGTTTGCAACCTGCTCCTTTGTAGGCATGTACTCTAAGGTGAGAAAACCATCCTAAATCAATTACTATATGAAGTGAATGTGGATCTCTATGTAATTAGTATGCTGATGCTCCACAGGATTGTGAGAAATATGATTGAAACTCTAATTGTTGCACCAAAGAATAGTGGGGCTATCAAGAGGAAATCCAACCTCAGTCAATGACTATCGAAGCCACAAAACCTCTTGGTTGGCCAAAACTGCTACACGAAACTCAACCTCTGTGGATGATAATGCAATAGCAAATTGCTTCTTGCAAGACCATGTAATGGGGCTAGAACCAAGGCAGAAAACAAACCTAGAAGTGGACTTCCTATCATTGACATCACCAGCCCAGTCTAAGTCAGTGAAGCCAATAATCCAAGGATCTCCTGATGTATAGTGAATACCATAATGTGAGGTGCCCTAAATATATATCAAAATTAGTTTGGAAGCTTTCTAATGATTCTCATGTGGATCATGCGAGAATCTAGAGACAAGACCAACAACTAACAAAAGATCAAGACATGACCGTGTCAGACCTACAAAAGACTACCAACCAACTACCTGTATAATGTAGCATCTACTAAAGGAGTAGTACAAGTGCAAAACAATACAACACCTGAATGGAACAGTGTGGGGGTAGGCTTTCAATCAAGCATGGCAAATATCTGAAGCATGTCAAGAGCATAGTTTTACTGAAATATGAAAATCCCATCCGAAGACTGAATAACTTGTAAACTAAGAAAGTAGTGTAGAAGGCCAAGATCTATGCATCTCAAACTGCTCCATCAAAGCTTGTTGAACATTTTGGATCATGGAGGATAAACCACTTGTAAGGATAAAATCATCCACATATAGCACAAGGATCAAAAGATCACCTTCCTGTCTCTGAATGTAAACTATGAGATTAGAGTAACATTGTGTGAAGCTAGAGGAATGCATAAAAGCATCCATCTTCTCATACTAAGCCCAAGGGACCCGTTTGAGACCATACCATGAACAACAAAGTCTGAAAACTAGTGAAGAGTCCTTAGTAAAACCATGTGGCTGCTCCACATAAATCTTCTCATGATCACCATGAAGGAAGACACTCTTCACATCCATTTGAAATAGTAACCATCCTTGTGAAGCTGCAAGGGAATGTATAAGGTGAATAGAATTCATCTTAGCAACAGGGGAAAATGTCTCAAAATAATAAATACCTTTGACCTGAGAGAAACCCTTAGCAACAAGATGAGTCTTATACTTATCAATAGAACCATCTGCAACATATTTGGTACGCTGCACCAACTTGCACCGAACCAAATTTCTTCCCTTAGGAAGAGGAACTAAATCTCAAGTATGTTTCTTCATCAGAGAAGAATACTCATTTGCCATTGCACTATCCCACTCAAGAATACCAAATTCCTTTGAAAACTTTTGAGGATCATCTAAAATGGTATGACTCAAAAGACTAACACTTGATGTTTGTGCATGAGTGAGACAAGTCTAAAGGATCACCTGCCAAAGGTCCAACTACATCAATAGTATTGTGGGCCCATCTTCATAAAGGATGAATATCTAGAGGTGGTGGGATAGTTGGAGCATCATCCTCATCCTCAATATATGAGTGAGTAGTAGGAGATGAGGGAGAAGTTGGGGATGGAGAATCCATCAGAGGAAAGGGCTCATCGAACTAGACATCTCATCAAAATAAGACCTCTTTGGAATCAATATCAAACAACTTGTATGCCTTAAAATCCTCACAATAGCCAACAAATATGAGTGGGTGGATCTTCCTCTCCATGGATTTCAGCTAAGCTTTAGGAATGAATGTCCAAGTATCACTAGCAAAGAATCTGAATGAAGATACATTGGGCTTGACATGGGACCAAGCCTCCTCAGAAGTCATGTCACAATGCTTGTGACACATATGATTCTAAATATAATTGGAACAATTAACTACCTCAACCCAAAATGAAGAATGCATATCTCATGACTAAATCATACAGTTGGACATCTCCCATAAAGTTCTGTTCTTTCGCTCAGCAACACCATTTTACTAAGGGGTGTATGGAACTGTAAGCTGATGCTACAAACCAATGTCAATGCAAAATTCGCTAAAAGTATGATTAAAATAATCCCCCATTATTTGTGCACATCCATTTGATAGAAAGACCAGATTGCTTCTCCACAAATGCCTTAAAGATCCTAAAATAATCAAAGGAATCAATCTTGTACTTAAGAAGGTACACCCATGTATGCCTAGAGAAGTCATCAGTAAATGTGAGCACATATTTAGCCCCTAAAAAAAGAAACAAAAAATGACATGAAGTTACTATGAACCAAATACAAAGGTTCCTTGGCATGTGTAGCTCTACCCATAGGAAAAGAATCTCGGTGATGTTTTTTGAGAAAACATCATCGACAAACACCATTAGTATAGGATATCTTAGGGAGCCTGTACACTAATGCTTGTGTACTCATTTTTTGGAGATATTTGTAATTGACACGACCAAAACATTCATGCCACAAAATGCTTATATTGTTTGCATGTGTTATGAAGGATGAACCTGAACCAAATGAACTCTCAAAACCATCAAATCAATATAAATGAGAAGTATTAACACTCCTAGTAGCCATAATAATATCAAGATCATGAAGGTTAGGAATAACTACATCATGCGGGGTAAACTCGATTGTCCTACTGGTACTAGATTGAAAAATATGATACATTGAAAGAAGGTTGGTGGAGATATAAAGAACTACAAGTACCTCCTAAAGAAAAATACCCTCAAGTGTGATAGTGCATGACCCTGGAACTAAAAGTTGTGTAGAATCCCTAACTGCAATTTGAAAGGGATTGGACCAAATCCTGAGAATATGTCATGTGATGTGTCATGCCAAAATCAAGTATCCATGGAGCTATAAAAGGTAAGGCCCGTGTAGAAAGAGCATGACCTTTACCTATAGATGAGGAAGAAGATTTAGGGGTGGAGATGTTATGTTGCTGCATGGATTCCTCCAAAGCCTCTAATCTCTTCCAAAATTGATTGAATAGATGTCCCTCCTTACCAAAAACATTGCAAGGCTCACATGATGTCTTCTTTGTCTTGGAGGAAGACTCACCAGAATAAGAAGTTTAATCATACCAAGGAGTGGATTGAGGTTTTTGTTTCTTCTTGTCTTTCCCTTTGGATGTTTGTTCTACCAATGCTTGGGTTTTGGAACTAGAAAGAGATTCAAACTAAACCAACTTTTCCTATTCATGAGTCAAACGCTCATAGAAAACCTCAAAATTAGGCATGGTAAATGCATCACCCGATGCATCCATAGTAGAGTAGAAAGTAGAAGAGAAGGCTTGAAATGACCCTTGAAGCTTAGAAAAAATTAAGAAAAAATATTCTTTGTTAGTTTTATTCTTCCCACAACCCTACATAAGAGATCTGAGTGACTTAAACCTCTACAAGAAGTATGTAATGGAGAGGAAAGAATAAGGTACAAGTGATGTTAATTTTGCCTCAATTTGGAGAGCTCTATACTCATTGATGGTGCTAAAAGGATCATTGAATATCATCCACATAGCCCTAGGAGTGTTGCAAGACTCTAGATGAAATAAGAGATTTTATGAAACATGCAGTGAAATCAAACCCATAGCCTCATCTGTCTTGTTCATGTGCTGAAATATCACAAATTGACGAGTTAATGTTGGTTATACTTCATCCAAAGTGGACCATAAACCCTTAGACATGAGTATTCGGGTCATTTGAGCTTTCTAGGTATGATAGTTGTGTGGCGTAAGAAGTTCAAATGAAGAAGTATCCACCATGATGGATGAGGTTTTCAAAACAATGTGTGGTATAGGATTTTTGATCTCTAATGTATATAGATATTGAAAGCGAGAAACATACCCCCCCACAATAGGAAAAAATAAACCTTAATACAACTTTGAGAGTAGAAAAGATTAAGAAATAAAGAAATCACTTTAGAGAGATCCCTGTGTACCTGGTGAATATTCATGAAAAGTAGTCTACATGGCTATATAGAGCATTGAAATAGCTTTCCAATGCCTATTCATTCATAAAAAATGAAGTCTATTTGCCCAAGTTATGGCCCTAAAAAGGTGTCAGTGATTTAATTAAGCGTCACTATATCTTCAGAAAAGGGTGTCACTATATGGAAATACTTGACAAAGGTGTCACTGTAGTCTCCAAAAGCGTCACTATATCTGCAAAACCAGAAAAATAGAATTTGAGAGAAAAATTCATTACATTTGATCAGTACAACCCTCCTTCTAGGGCCAAAATGTGACCGACGAATGTAGTATAGGTTAACTACACTTGATCCATGAGGATTCAAAGTATAATCAAGCCACTAAACATTGGTCCAATGAGATCATTCAATGCAAAATAAGCTAAGAAGCCATTAAAACTAATATATTAAAATACAACAACTTCATAAACATCTATTCTAATCCATTGAAACTTATCCTATTTGGGGAGTGGTGTCACAGTGATGTGGAATGGCGACCCTTTCCCAATCCCATGGATAATGAGCCTATTTTGATTGATTCTATTGAAGAGAATCAACAAAACTGATGAAATATGTATTGTAAAACATGATGAAAGCTATTTTAACATGATAAAAGCTAGGATGATCAATGTGAGTGTATGCAATATATTCTAAATGTATGCAAGATTCGAAAGATTCAAACTCTAGTTTCAAAATATGTTAAATGGATGCACCTAAGTTACCATGGAAGCCATTAATGGATGCTCTAAGCTAATAATGCAAGTAAAATAACCTAAAATGCTTTTAAAACATAAAATGTGAGTACAAGATGAGAGTGATTTTAACAACACAAGTTTACTATTAAAAGATGGATCCCTATTCAATATATGCAAGCTCTATTTATAAAATAGGCAAAATGAAACTGATGGCCAAGATCAAAAGGATGCATCAATGGTCATAATGGAAGGAAGATGGAGGCATTGATTATGGATTCCGATCAAGGGTTAAGAATGCAAGTTGATATTTAATCAAGGGCTTACATTCATCCAAACAAACACACTTTCAAAACTTGCACAAGAAGTCTTGTTGAAAGTTTGTTTCAAAAATGAATATTCCCTTTTTTCAAATGGGTGAAGAAAGAGAATATTCTCATGGGTGAGGAAAATTAGATATTTAGTTAATTAAAACCAGATTTTAATGTGCAAAGGGAAAGGAATATTCCTTTTGGAGGAATGTGTAAAGGAGGAATATTTTGAAGGAATATTCCCTTGCAAGTGGGAGGATTATATTTAATTAGTAATTTGATAATTAAAACAAAGTTTCAATTATGCAAATTAGGGGAATTATATGATATTCATTAAATAAAATGATTTAATCAAAATGGGGATGTGATATGATATTTAATTAAATAGCTTAGGGTTATTTAATTAAATAAGAGGACTTACGGATTTAAATTAGATAAGTTGATTTCTAATTTAACAGGATGAAAGGTTAGTGCAAGAGGGGGTGAATTAACCTAATTAGGTCAATTAGATTAATAGATGAAAATGACATAATTAATTAAATAGCTAGGATAATTTAATCAATTAAGCGAAAAGAGGATGGGTTTTAGGATGAAATGATGTTAGTATATCAGATTCGAGTGCATGATATCATTTAGGAAATTTTTAAGTGTCTACATTTTTCCCCTAGATTTGAAACGAGGTACCTGTTATGGTGGTTCAAAGACTGATGCTTTTCAAATTAAACTGCTGCTCAAATAAAATAAAAATTGATTTTTTGGATGCCCCACTATTGCCCTAGTGGAAGTAATTAAGCTGGTTCCTTGCCCCCTCAAGAGATTGGGAATTTTTTTTGAATTTTGGGTTTGATCTCTCGACAAAGATTTAATATTGATTCAGCTCAAAGAGGACTAGAAAGCTCAGATGCCAGATGTAGATAGATTTGATGTTGTATAGATAGTCAATGAACATGGGTGGCCTCATGTATATTTTGATATATCACATAGATTCGATAATTGGATAGAAATGTTAGTAAAGATAGAAGAATAAGAAGAATAAGATAATAGTAGGGGTAGTTTTTTCTCCCAATCACTGGCATAGATAATAGGAGGTTGTCGATCAATAACCTTTAAAGAGAGGGGGATCTGGGCATGAGATAAGGGGATGGTTAGATGTAGCGAGAGGAGTTGGGTAACTGGGAGGGAGGGAGGGAGGAATAAGATGTTCCTTGCTCAGTATGGCTCATAACCAAGAGACCAGGTTATTGTCTGTCTCTCTCTGCCCCTATGGCATGCATTGGGAAATAAAGCCTCTCCTACCAAATGCAGCCCTGGTTCATCGATCAAGGGATTAAGGGCCTCAGGTTTAGTTGATTGGTTGGGAATTCGATCATATGCATTTCTTTGGGTTCCTCAGTTCAGAGCATTAAGATGGATGGATTGACCATTGATTTCAAGATTGATTTAGAAGTCCAACAAGTCCTTCATTCATTGAGACTTTATTAGATTATGGTGATGATATGGATGATTTTGCTCATATCTTGGGATTGGGATTTTTCATTATTCCTTATGTTTGATATAACACATAGACACGATGCATCATGGTATTGATAACCAGGATGTCGTTGTATCTAGTGTAATGGAATTTGACTCTGCAAATAAAGAGGATAGTTCTTGTTCACACCTTGACATACAGAAACCTTGTCGGAATGTAGATTATAAGTTTAGAGTATATCAGACCAAAGCATATGCAATAGTTAACAATCTACTCCAAACAACCTCCCAACACACAACTAAGTATGTGACAAGATTATTTTACAAGAATACTCACAAGCACAACAAATGAAAGATAATGATTGATGCCCCATTCCTTTCTCTCTCAATCATTGAGACATCATCGAGAGGTCCTTAGAATGGGTCAATAAGATAAATCATAAGAAAAGATCAAAGAAAAATAGATAGTCTTCTCTATATCTCTTGCCAGTTTAAGATAGCTAAGATGATTTCTGATGTTGATGTCCATTGCAAGAAGGATGCATCCTAAGACATGTTATCAGATGGGTTGATTAGAATTAGGAGTGTGATAGGCCATTGATATAAGGTTTACTGACTAGTTTACCTATGGTCTAGAATTTAGATTTTGACACTTAGGTTTTCACTTTATGACTTGTGATACTTTCTTTCTATTGGTTTTTCCGAAGGTTGAAGATGATGATTGATTTATTATGGATGAAGTTTTATTGCAGGTGAAAGCGAGATGGGATGGATGGTTTTAGGTTTTTTTGATTTTTGAATGTTTTTGATATTTTGAAAATGTTTTGAGGCTGTTTTTTGTCATTTTGTAAGTTTATGTGAATGTTTATGTTTTTAGTTTATTTGAGGCTGTTTAGGGTTTTTCAAGTTTTCAAATGTTTTTGTGTTTTTCTAAGTTTTCTAAATGTTTTTGGATTTTCTAAGTTTTCTAAATGTTTTTGGATTTTTTGATATTTGAATTTTTATGGATTTTCTAAGTTTTGACAAAGAACCTAACCTAAAAGACTATCCTAGGGGCCTCAGGGGCTTATCAAAGATGAGCCTTGCCTACGTTATACACGTAGAGACCACATAGTTCAACTGACTTGACTTATTGATGGTGAGATATGAACAATTGATGGATTATCAGTTTATTATGACAAACTCCTAAAGGACCGACCTAGGGTGTCTCGGGAGCACATCAATGATGGCCTTGCCTATGTTCAAGCTCAGAGACCTGTAGTTCGACATGGTTCCATTTTTTTGGATTTTTGATGTTTTGACCTTTTTAGGGATTTTGATGTATTTTGGATGTTTTGGATTTTGAATTTACAATTTTTGAATGTTTTGGATTTTAGTTGTATAGGGATTTGGATGTTTTTGGATTTTCGGCTATACAAGATTTTGCAAGTGTTTTTGGATTTTCTAATGAACGTTTTATGAATGTTTTTGGGATTTTTGATGAGATTTCCAATAACCTTAAGATATACTAGAACCTGATTTGATCCATAACGAATTTCCCCCAGTGTGATGTGATAGACTAGCTCAGTATAGGCAGGACAAATTGACCTTTGGAATATGCCAAGTAGTACTAAAGGGGATACGATACTTCACAATATCAAGCCATGATACAGATGTGAATGGGTGATGGAATAAATAGGATGAATGATGTGATGGATGGATGTGATGCAAATAATGATAGGATAAAGAGCCAAAGAATAGATGGGGGTGCATTATTTATGTGAGGCACCTGTTTGCCATGTTTCCACCAAGGTACTTTCCCAAAGTTCCACCGAAGTGGTTTTCACTAGAGGACAATTATTTTTCTTTACTTTTTCAATCCTTTTTCTCTTTTTTTTTTTTAATTTTTTGATCATTTTTTGTATTTTTAGATTTACACCCTTCAAGCCTAGGCATAAATTTTTTTAAGATGCAAACTATTGGTTGGTTCCTTCAATGGTTCACCTTCAGGTGTTGACAATTGATATGATCTTAATCCATATCTTTTTGTGACAAAAAAGGGACCTAACCAGTTAGGCTCAAACTTTCTTTTATTGTCCTGATCTAGAATATTTTTTTGATTTTAAATCTCAATGGTCTCATGTGTGGGATGACCCGATCATAGACCAGGAGGGGCAGGGTTGCACCTATAGGTGTGTGGATATTGGTTCGATAGGCCGAAAGGGCATGATTTAACTGTAGATGCCAGTTACGACCAACTTCATTGACTACTTTCTTTAGGATTTTCAGAATGGTCTTGTTTGTAGCCTCAACTTGACTATTGCCCTAGGGGTAATATGGGGTAGAGAAATAATGTTGGATGTTAAATATTTGACATAGCTCTTTCACATCCTGATTCTTGAAGGGTGTTCCATTGTTTGAGATAAGGGCTTGTGGAACACCATAACGGTAGATAAGGTAATTCAGGATAAATTTGGCAATTTTCTTTCCCATTATGTAGGTCATAGGAATGGCTATGACCCATTTGGTAAAGTACTCAGTGGACGTGAGGATGAACTTATGACCGTTAGATGAGGCGGGAGTAATATTTCCTATGTGGTCAAGCCCTCACTATGAGAAAGGCCAAGGTGTGATCATGGGTTGTAACTCCTGAGCTGGGGCATGAATAAGATCTCCATTCTATTGACACTAGACATACTTTTGCACATACTGATGGGATTCTCTTTCCATGGTTGACCAGTAATACCCCATCCTCAACAGTTTTGTAGCTAAAGTCATACCACTAGAATGGGAACCACATATCCCCTCATGCACTTCTGTTAAGGTGGTCAAGGCTTCCTCTTAGTTGAGACATCATAGTAATGTCCCCTCAATGCTTCTACGATAA